>BQNB010076557.1:3155-31126 GCA_026074375.1 Tanacetum coccineum
GGCTCCCACTTTCTTCTTGAGCTATAAGACTATTCTAAAGGAATTCAGTATTCCGAGCAACAAATACTTTGTTTTCAGGTGGGTAGTAAAAAGAATATACCGTCTTTTCCTTTGGGTATCCTACAAAGATACACTTAATAGGTATGGGTTCCAGTTTGTCAGGTTTGGTAAGTGTATCACGCTTAACAAGTGCCTCACAACCTCAGACTTTTAAATAAGACAACTTAGGGGCTTGCCCATGCCATACTTCGTATGGTGTCTTATCAACCTTCTTAGTTGGAACCATGTTGAGAATGCGTGCAGCAGACTCAAGGGCATAATCCCAAAAGGACTTTGGAAGAGTAGTTTAGCTCATCATGGATCGAACCATGTCTAGCAGTGTTTGATTTCTCCTCTCTAACACACCTAGTTTGTTAAATCCTAACAGTTACCATACTTGGAGCAGCCAATACCGGCTCTGTTAGTTCCACCTGCTGGACAAGTAACTCCTCCGGATGTCCTTGCTACTCACTCTGCTTGGGTCAAGGCTTCGAAGGAAATTGCTCCGGATGTCCTCTCCGACACACCCTGAGGTCTGACCAGAGAGGCCAAGCCAAATGCACGTGTTCTTGGTTGGTTGGCATTGACTTAAAATTTTCATTGGGGTATACACATACATGTGTTAAAAGCGTGTACAAAGAGGCATGCAAAACAACTTTATAGCACTAATTTTAAAAACCTTTTATAAATGACATTGTAGTGATACATTGGTTCTTGGTAACTCCAATCGAACGCACAAAGAAGCGGAGAACCAAGTCAGCGCGAAGCATATTAAAAACCTAGAATCTTTAGGAAATTCTGCCTTAAACTTCTCTTTTAGTTTGTTCTAGTGGATGAGCCGTACTTCCCAATAATCCATAATGTCTAGTTTTTAATTATTCTTGAAATCAAGTTTCATAGTTTAAAGTCTTATTTACAAAAAGATGTTGGAAATTGACACACAAAAAAAGAAGATCAGCCGTGTTCTACTTATGGCGAACTCGAACAAGGCTATTTAGTTACTCCTTTGTTGGCTCGTGATACAAAAACGGTGTAACACCCCCAAAATGGGTCGCAGCGGAATAAGGATCCGGGGCATGTTACTTCAAGATCAACAGCACAAGATATAAAACAAGTCCACTAGGAAGACACAAGTGAAATTCTCAATAACTTAAATTGTGCCTTGCACGCAATGACCATCGCAACGTACGACTTAAAGTCTTGGCTTCACGTTTCCTCATTCCCTAAGACCTCTGAGTAGTTTTACAGATTAGAGTACAAATCCCTATCGTAAACCAACATCCTTGTACTAGGATAGAGTAGAGTTTATGGTGAAAATGCCTGATAGTGCTAAGCTCTTGAGATAGCTTCTTCTTTTTCATCAACTCGGCGAGATAAATGGGACAATTCCTTCTCCAATGACCTACTTCACCACATTGGTGGCAGATCGCGTCCTTCGCTGGATTATCCTTCTTGGGTGTTGGAGGATTCTTGGGTTTGGGAGCAAAAGGTGGCGCTTCTATTGGCACAAGTGCATTATCCATCTTTAGCTTTTGCCTTTTCCCTTGATTCCCTGTTAGCAGCTTTGTGAATTTTTTCTTTTGGTTTTTCTGGATTCTTCATGCTCTTATAGAATGAAGAGCAGGTGCAACTTCTTTTGGAGGCAGAGTTTGCTCATGTAGCTTCAGCATAGCATGCAACTCAGTCACGGTCTTCCCCATGCTATGCATGTTATAATTTTGCACAAAACCATCATATTCATTTCTCAGTGAGACCAAGATAAGGCTTAAAGAAAGGTTTTGAGTCATGGCATGGCCGAGACGTTCCAACTTGTCTATATAGCTCTTCATTTTGAGAACGTAAGAGCTTGCAAACTGTCCTTCTTCCTGTTTGCACGTGCGAAATTCTCTTACAGTCTGAAGAAGTTCCTGATCTGCTTGTTGTGCATACAACATTTTCAGTTCCTTTAGCATATCATATGCACCAAGGTGTTCTAGATTCTTTTGGATATCTGGATCCATGGTCATAAGCATTAGACCAGCGATTTCCTTTGAAGCCTTGACCCAAGCAGTGTGGGTGTTAAGGACATCCAGAGGAAGTACTTGTCCAGCAGGTGGAAACTGGCTTAGTATTGTATTAGCTTGCTCCAAGAATGGTAAACTTTGTGCTTCAACAGAATGAGCACAATCCGAAGTGATTCGCTACCATTCATGAATTGATTCCAGTTTAGTTTTTGTTTTCAAAAATGTCTTGATAACGAATTGTTTACTACGGTGGTAGTCATCTACATTTAGAAAAAGTTTAAATTTATTAGTATTTTTGATAATTAAATTCTTAATAGAATTAACTACCCAATTAATTTAATAATTAAGACTAAGATCCAACTTGACCTCCCACTTATGACCAGAGGTCTGACTAGTGAGTAATAAGTAGGGCAAGAGGTAAGCGACGTACGTTAATTGCATTTAATGCAACTCTTAGATTTATGAGACCAGTTATAACATTAGTAATCATATAATAATGTCATGAGCATGTTTAGTTCTCATCTTATGCCTCAAGTCTGAGGTCTGACCAGGTAACGGATTTAGTCCACGTGTTTTGTATGTATCGACCGATTTATGAACATAAGAGGTATTTATATAGTCTCCAAACTTGTTCTCCAAGTTAGACTAAAACAAGAATGGAATCCAAACAGATGTAGCTTTTGTGTTTTGTATGTATCGACCGATTTATGAACATAAGAGGTATTTATATAGTCTCCAAACTTGTTCTCCAAGTTAGACTAGAACACCTCCTATAGTCTCCAAACTTGTTCTCCAAGTTAGACTAGAACACCTCCTTAAATGGCCCATGCCGGTATGGTGTCGTTGCCAAGATCACCTTAGCCTTTGTGTTTTTTCCTTTCACATTTGCAGCTTGAGATTTTGAAAGAACAACTAAAGGGCAACCAATGAGAGCAAATGGGCGGACCAATTGTTAAGATGCTGCAAGCAATTGAACAAGCACTTTTAGATAACGTTGTATATGTTGGGATTTAACAAACTAGGTAACCAGTTTAGCTACGAGTACGCAGCGGAATGGATCTAGTTTTAGCACAAAGATTACACATAATAAAAGGGAAGTAAACTTACCTTTAAGCTTTAGATCCTGAAAATTATTAGAGAATAAATGTTAGTCAAAGTAATTATGTCAAAGTTATTTATGTTAGTAAAATTAATTGGCCTAAGCTCGGTTTGTGGGCTTGTGGTCCACTAGGGTTTATCTCTTGTAATCTCTATATATTGTGATGAATAATACAAATCATCCTACGGGTTTTTCTATCATCTAACATGGTATCGGAGCGGGTCTGATCCTCAGACCAAGGTGGCTATGTTGAGCCGCCTCTTTTATGTCACCCTGTCAAACCTAATCCATCTTGATTATCAAATACCTTTTTTTTCTTTGAGAGAATACTTTGAATTATTCTCCGTTCTAGGGATACTTTGAATTATCCCGTAATTTGTGTTGGTGAGAATACTTTGAATTATTCTCCATTATAGGGATACTTTAAATTATCCCGTAATTTGTGTTGGTGAGAATACTTCGAATTATTCTCCGTTATAAGGATACTTTGAATTATCCCGTAATTTGTGTTGCTTTCTGCTTTTGCTGCTGCCGATGAAGATTTGTCTCCGCTTGCTGTCGAAGATCTTCATCAAATTTTTTTTATTGTTTAATGTTTATGTATCTTTCTCATCCAATCCGAGCTTTTGCGATTTCGCCGCTCGGATTGCGAGGGAGTATTAGAGAATAAATGTTAGTCAAAGTTGTTAGTCAAAGTTATTTATGTTAGTCAAAGTAATCGGCCCAAGCTCGGTTTGTGGGCTTATGGTCCACTAGGGTTTCTCTCTTGTAATCTCTATATATTGTGATGAATAATACAAATCATCCTACGGGTGAAAATGAGTTAGCAGTTAAATTACTGCTTCTACGGTTACTCACACAAACACGTCAACCAAGTATGAGTCGATTGCTAGTCAACCTTCACGAACCAAACACCACGTGTTGAATCTATAACCAAAACGCACCCTTGTGAGCTTGTACCGAAAACCAAACACCCCTTAAGGCTTGAACCGAAATCGCCAAAACCCTAATTAGGGTTTTCCTAATTCGGTTGCACCGAATACAAAACAAACCGAAACCCTAAGTTTGGGTTTATGTAATTGCCGAGCAAGGAGATCAAAACCGAATCCCTGGGTGAGGGATTTATTGTGGTCGATCACAAGGAGAACAAAGAAAACCGAAAACCCTTGATAAGGGTTTACCGAATTCGGTTGAGGGAAGAACCGAAAATCCTAAATAGATTTTTAGGGTTTTCGGTTAGGGTTTAGGGAAAAAAGGGAGCACCGAAAATAATCTAGTGATTTAGGGATTTGTAAGTTGTAGAATGAATGAAGAATGAGGTGTAGGGGTTGTGTTTATATAGGCACAAGCCCTACCCTAATTCTTGTACAACAAGGAAACTTAGTTTCCTTTTTCCCCCTCCTTTAACCCTATAACCGAACAAACACCCCCTTCTAGATGCTTGTATATCAAGTCTAAAGATGACATAAAAACCATGTTTCGATATATTACCATGACCGAGGAAACCAAAAGTAAATATCCAAATGGGGGTGGGTAACCAAATGTATCACCTTGTGAATACAATGAGTTTTGGCGGTAACACTCCGTATACTTCAAAGAATATAACCAACCACTTCAACATTTTGCCTTATGTAGACAATATTCCCATATTGTAACCGATCAAATTTGAACATATTTAGAATGATAAATCATTCCATGGATTAAACATAGCAAATATATAATAAACAGTACTATATGAATCAATACAAACATCAAGTAACTTTATTTATCAAAAAATAAAAAATGATTTTACAATTCAAAATAATTCAAATACTAATAAACACGATTTTACATGAGAATAACTAGTTTTGAATCATTCCTATTTTCTAGTCAATTTAGAAATGCTTAAGCGTAATGCTTCTAAGCTCAGAAAAAGGTCTGCTAAGTTGGTCATAAGTGTCAACTTTTTCTATCATCACCCATTTCTATGGTTTCTCAAAGATAGTGAACTTTTGCGCAAAAATGTCTTGCACCTTTAGTGACTCCATGATCTTTCGCTATTGCTATGGCTCCATTATTATCACAATACATATTTATGGGTTCTTTAATTGTGGGAACAACACCAAGCCTAGAAATGAATTTAAGAATCCATACAGCCTCTTTCGATGCATCAAAGGCAACGATATATTCAGCATATGTAGATGAGGTTGCAAAAATACTTTGCTTCGTGCTTTTCCAGTTAACAGCACCTCCATTTAAAACGAATACATATCCAGTCTGAGACATTCTGTCGTCAGCATCCGTCAGATGTCCAACATCAGTGTAGCAAGAAACCCTGAGCTCTGGTTTTGTATCACCTCCGTAAACAAGAAACATATCTTTTGTATTGCGAAGATACTTCAGAATGTTCTTAACAGCAGTCCAGTGAACTTCACCAGGATTCTGTTGAAATCGACTTGTTATGTTCTGAGCGAACGCAACGTCAGGACGAGTACATCTCACAGCATACATAATTGATCCAACAGCCGAGGCGTATGAAATATTTTGCATGCGCTATATTTCAGCAGGTGTTGACGCACCTTGTGATCAACTAAATTTAAGCTTTTCTTGCATTGATCAGATTTATGTTATAGAGAGGTTTTGTGATGATTTCGTCTGATAGAAACTTACTTTCGCTTTCGAAATTGATTTTTGATGCGAATATAATTATCCACTGTCTGCCATAGTTTGGGGTTGACTGGTTGGGGTGACTTCAGTGGAGAAGACGAACTTAAAGAAAAAGGAAATTTTATTGAGAGTAACACATTTAATTTATTATTTCCAACTGTTTTTTTCATTTTTCTTTCATTTCCTTTGATTTATTTATTTAAATACCAATGAACTTATAACGTTATTAAATATTGATGTAGCTTTAATAAAAGTTCAAATGGTTATTAACTTTTGTACTATGAAATTATAAAATCTAAGTTGACGATTTATACAAAATAAACATGGTTTGTTAGTCATGTTGATTTATATTTTACAATTTGAGAATTTAATTATTTAGTACATAAATGTTATGCACTTTGGTTTTTATAATTCTTTTATAGATCTATAGATTTTTTTTGTAGATCTAATTTTTTGACAGTTGTTGGAAAAATGTTTAACCGAATAACATTTTTTGTAGAAGTCTTCAAATTTTTAAGGGACCAAACATTTCTTTTTTGGGAAAGATATAAATTCATTAGTCAATGTTCACGATAAACATTTAAAAATGGAAAAAGATCCTCTCAAGTTGTGGTCAAACATGATACATCATGTTAAGTTTGTTGTGAATGTAAATAAATTAGTGGGCCACTAATTTTTATTAAAAAGAAATGTTGTATATATTTAACTTATTTGTGATTGGTGAACATGATGTATCATGTTTGACTCAACTTTAGAGGATTCTAATCCTTTAAAAATTCACATCGGATTTAGTGATACGTTTTTTAACTAGCATGTATTAATAATAGCTCATTTAAAAGAGTTTGTAACTCCTGGTCAAAAGGAGTTACGAGTATTAATCGGACAATTAATCACATAAACTTCTCCATGAATTCATAGTGGTTACATGACCATAATCATGGTCTTTAAGTTAATGTTGAAGGTCAAGGTGGTTACAAACATTTAATGTTGAAACACTTATTTAATAGTATGTATCTCTACTGCTTTATATAAAAAAAATTTTGATTTGTGAAGTCTATATATACATGATTGACATTGATAATCCATTTCAAAATTTTAATCTAAAAATTTATAACTTCAATGAGTTCTAACATTATGGCTTACATCATTCGATAAGCCAAATCTTCATTAATCGTTAAGGTATGAAACAATTAGGTTTTTAATTATTTTAGTTGATTATTATATTGTTAACGAGTTATCTTTTTCAATGTCTATTACATTTCATTTGTATTGACATTTATTTTTAATTTATGTCTTTTAAATACGTATGTTACTCTTTATAATTTGAACCTTATATTATTTGGATGTGAAATAGTTGCATCAGTATGGTTAATAGTTATATTAATTAAAATTTATCATTATTTTGTAAAGTTATGTTAGAAAAAACATATAAATGAACAACGTTTGCTCGCCGCTATATTTAGTTACCAGGTACCCGCCGCCGCATTGCGCGGGTACCCGGCTAGTATGTAATCATTTGTTTACAAAATATTAAGTGAGGTGTTCTCTTAGTTTTATGTAATCATTTGTTTATGTAGCTAGAACGTGTTATATATAATCTTTTGTTTACAAAATATGTGAGGTGTCTTCTTAGTTGTATGTAAATCATTTGTTTACGTAGCTAGATGGGGGTTGACCAACTGCATCTCATTCAGGTTTAATGCATCACAAGAACACCTGCATTTTGCCCACTCCTTTTGAAACTTGATTTTCTTGCTATTTCTTCAAACTCTTGGAGTAGTGCTTAATTTGTTTTCCTTTCTCACCATTAAAGTAAAGAAATGTCTCACATAAAAGAATTCCAACATCTTGAGATTCCACTTGGAGATATAAAATCAGCCACCAATGATTTTGGGGACGAAAAATGTATTGGTGAAGGTGGATTTGGGAAAGTTTATAAGGGAGAATTACTGTTAAAAGATGGACTCACCGTGGTTGCTATAAAGCGGTTACAAAGTTCATTTGGGCAAGGAGTCCCCGAATTCTGGAGAGAGATCATGTTGCTTTCGTGTTACAAACATGAAAATCTTGTCTCTCTCTTAGGCTTTTGTAACGAGGGTGGTGAGAATATCCTTGTTTATGAGTATCTCTCTAAAAGAAGTCTTGATTTATATATACGCAACACAGATCTCAGTTGGGATCAGCGCCTTCGTATATGCATCGGGGCTGCATATGGACTACAATACCTGCATGATCCTCAGGATGGGAGTCAACAGAGAGTCCTACATCGTGACATCAAAAGTGGCAACATTCTGTTAGACGAAGATTGGAAACCAAAGATTGCAGATTTTGGTTTGTCCAAATATGGCCCTGCTAATCAGCCATTCACTTTCCTTTATACTAACGCTGTAGGCACGACGGGGTACTGTGATCCATTATATGTGCAGACGGGATTCTTGACAAAAGAATCCGATGTCTATTCTTTTGGTGTGGTTTTGTTCGAAGTTCTTTGTGGAAGACAATGTGTACAAAATTACGAAGATAATCGTAGATTTTTGCCAGTATTGGCACGAAAGTGCTATGAAGAGAAGACTCTAGATACCATTATCAGCAATAATCTAAAAGATCAAATTTCACCACAGTGTTTAAAAGAGTTCTCAAAAATTGCATACAAGTGTTTGCAGATAGAACGCGAAAAGCGCCCATTAATGGGCGAGGTAGTGAAATCACTTGACACCGCGTTGCAATATCAAGTAAGTTTTTTATTTGAATTAACTTATGGGCCACTGAAATATGTGTTTGTTTTCGTTTATACCAATCTCGTTCAAGTTCTTGCCGGAAATTCATACACTTTCAAGAATAAAGCTAACTTTAACATATCAATACAATAAAATTACAGTAGTTAAATTATCATACATCACTTTCTACTAAATAAAGTTGCAGTAAAATAGTTGCTAAAACTGATGTAGTTATTTGTGTAGTTTTAAGATGCTATATTTCCTGCAAACTTGAACATATTAATATGAAAATGCTTGAAGCACATAGCACACATGTGCTAAAGTTTCAAGGGTGTGAAATTCTTGTTAAATAGAAGGTGTGTAACTGTGAATTCAATTGATCTAAGATATTACTACTAGTCAATAATGGCTGCTGATCATTACTTGTAAAACCTGTAGGATTACTTTTCTAAAACAGGTTCAGACTCACTGTTAGTCAAGGAAGATGATACGATTCATTCTAAAGCCCCTGTTGTTGATAAGACTGAATGTAAGTTTAATCATTTTTCTCTTATAATAGAGATTTCAATATCTTTTCAGGGGTTTCTTCTTCAATTCATACTGAAAACGTTTATTATTTGCTTACTGCAGTTACTATTAGTGAAATCGTGGCACTCTGTGAGTTATATAAGAAGGTTAGCAGAACCCGTATCAATGATGGGATAGTTAATAAGGTTCGTACTGTTTTTCCTTTCACTTGTTTCTCATACCATATAAACCATAGCAATTGTCAACTTCGAAAATCTGAATACTTTGATGTTCATGTTGCAGGAAAAGTTCAAGTTGGTATTACTGGAGACAAATAGATTTCTTTCTGATCGGGTATGTTCGACTAATAATAACATCTAACTTTGAAGTTCATGTATACCATGTACTGACCCAAAAAACCAGCATGCTGAGAAAATAGTTGGTAGGATCTAAAAAGAAAAGAATCTAACTTTCATGGTCATCTATTCCATATACTTCAGGTGTTTGACTTGTTTGACACAAATCATGATGGAATCCTGGGCTTCATGGACTTTGCTCGTGCACTTTTAGTATTCCATCCTTATGTCCCTATTACTGATAAGATTGAACGTAAGTTAAATATTTTTCACTTTTAAAATAGCATACGTTTGGTGTCTTTATGAGGGATGATAAGTGCTTAATTACACATATCTTTTACCTCTAAAAACGAGCTTAAATGACAAAAAACAGACAAAAACTGCCAAATATATGTTTGTTTTGCATTTGTATTGTGCAGGAAGTGGATATCATCAAAAAGACAGAAAACCAAGCCAAAATGACAAAACTGAGCATGGAATGGAAAAGACTGTGCAAAATCAAGGCCAAAGTCCAAAAATGTCAAAGTCAGAGTCAATACTGAAGAATCAACAGTCAAACCGGAGCCGGAACTGAAGAATCCTATATGGAATGCAATCTTTACTAAATCTGATGGGCCGGGATAAGCCCATTAGTATATTTTATGAAGATGTGAAGACCAAAAGGGCCCTCAATCAATTACAACAGTCCCATTTGTGGGCAATTGATCAAAGTCGTGAAGATCCTTTGATGGGGCCCGATCCTAGCCCCAGTTACGGCCCAATCTAGGCATTGTACACACAAAAAAACCCACTTTAACCTTTATTGGGCTCTGAAAAGGCCAACCATAACAACCAGATCCTTATTGGGCCCAACACAAGCCCAAAAGCCATTAACAAGCCCAAAGCCCAACAACAATACCCAAGCAAACAAAAGGTCCCAATTCATAATTATTATAAACTTTAGGGGCTAAAATTGCCAATTTTAAATGTGTTTTATAAAAGGAAGTTGGTTAAAATAAGGAGAAGGACTTAAAATGCCAAATGGCAGTTTTCCTTTAGTTATAAACGCATGCTGGATCCAATTTGCAATTTGTCAAAACCTCTCTTTGTTTTCTTTGTATAAAACCACAGGGATATGCTGTTACTTTCTACAAAACCTAAAGTATTAAATACTAAAATCGGCTAGAAAGAAACGAAAAGAGTTGAGAGAGATGTGGGACCAAACTTGCCTCTGCCACAACCTTCGCTTATAGACACTACTGCGAACCACTTGTCCTGTACACCCTTTACCGCCAAAAATCATACGCCCATTCCTCCACCGGTTTTCAAGCTCCAAACACTACCCTAGCTGCATTCATAGCGTACCCAACACCCTTTTCCCAATACCTGTCCTTATCATAAACCTTTCCAGTTCCAAAACACTAACCCCGTTAAACCCATCAATGGCTGAGATAAAGTCTGACAAATAGAGGGCTAGATGACTGGAGGTATTGTACAATCACAAACAACTCAGTCAAGACTGTTTGAGCCTCTATAAAAGAAGATAGGAGAACCAAGCCGAGACAACCACCACTTTTTTTTTTTATGTTTTAGTGTTAATTTTAATTTTAAAAAGTTTCTTTTTAGTAAGCGATTATTTGTAATTCAGCCTTATTTCAAAACAATGTGTTGTTAATTTTCTGTTTTTATAAAAAGTTAAATTGTGTTCTTGATAGTGTTTCTGTTGAACCTCGCACGCTCTCTCGCGCGATCTTCGCGCGAGTTTCTTTAAAATCTTTTAAAAATTTTAACAAAAGTTATTTAAGCTACTAAGCAATTATTGTAACACCCTTATTCAGCTTCATTTCCATTTAAAAAGATAAAAAACTCGAATTTCATAATTTAAGGGGCGTTTTTGTGTTTGTTTTGACCCAAAATGGGGTCATTGGGTGTGTGCATTGGGTCAACTCACTCAGACACTTTGGCTGATGTGAGTAGGGTTCATTAGGCCATTTATTTAAAATTATCATTTTTAGTTTAAAAATAGTTTTTTAGTCCCTTTGGGGTTTTGTCTAAATTTGTGATAAGGGCAAAGTTTTTCTTGTAAAGGCTTAAGCTGCATAAGCAGCTTAAGCACACCTTTTGTTGTGCACTTTGTTGTGTTTCTAGCCAAATTAAACCAACCCTTGTTGCTGTTATTTTCTTTTGAACAAGCTATAAGACAAAGAGTTTGTGATGTTTTTTCTGAGGAATAGCCATTTTTAAAGCATTTGTTCGCAGTTTTAATTAAACTTAGGCTCCCTAGTTACTGAAAATGAGTCAGTGGAGAACCTTCTTTATCTGTTTGGCTTTGTGGTGGCTAAAAAGCTTGTGTGTAGAGCTTATTTTGATTAGCTAAAATAAGGCCTTAAGCCACTGCATAATTCCCCCTGTTGCGTGTGCACACCAAAAAGTCAGCCCCACATTTCTAGCTTATTTGAAACTTAAGCATTTAGGTTATTAGTGCTTTTTCTTTTAGCTTATAGGTGTTCCTCTTAGGGTGTTTAGCAGCTTAAAGTATTGTAGTTTCTTATTTAAGTAGCTTAAGAATCAAGCTTAAAAGTAGTCCTTTTTCTCTTTTTATGAAAGAGATGTTAGATAGCTTATTTAAATTATTTCAGCTTATTTTAGGCTTATTCTTAGTGGAAATTTAGCTTAAAATTTAGAACTCACCTTAGGCTAGTGAGATAGATATTCATTAGCCTTCCAGATTATCTTGTGAGCTTAAGCCCCAAAAAGAAAGAAAAATAAGGCTTAAGCTTATAAGCAACTGTCAGCCCATAGCTCACTTTTTGGCTTATTTGAGCCTTTCCAGCCTTGCCCTTTTACAGAAAATTGATACGTCAAGACCCCTTTACACTTTTTTCTTTGACTTTTGCTTAATTAGCTGTTGGACCCACATTGTAATCGGGGTCCAACTCCGGGACCTTATTTGTGTAATTTCATCTTTTCTAGTTACTTTGTTAATCCCTTGTTATTTCCCTGTCTACTTCTGTTTTGTCCTTGTTTACCTCACTTGTTGCTTTACACTGTTAGTCCTCTAGTTTAACAGCCATTAGACTTTTAGTTAATTAAATAATTAAATTAGGTTTAAATTTAATAAGTTTAATTACTTTTTATTTAAACAGTAAAATTTGGGCATTTTTATATTTTTAGAATTGTTAACTTTTTCTTTATTTAATTTGATTTTTTCAGATTTTTTTATAGTTATATTTTCTGACTTTTTATATTTAATTAGTTTTAATTAGTTTTTAATCTTAGAAAATTCATAAAAAATCCAAAAATTAATAAAAAAATATTTTTCTTTTTTATAAAATTTTCTTTTGTCATTTAGTGTCTAGGAAAAATATAAAATTTAGTGTAGGCTTAATTTTTCTTAAATTTCAGTTTTAGACCCGTTTTTACCGGGTAAGTTTTACCGTTTCTTTTCGTTTTACATTCAAACGACCTCCGTTTTAGTTCTAGTTTTCTTTATTTTTCAAGTTAAGTTAATTAGAATTTAATTTTGATTTTTAATTTAATTTAGCATTTATTTTCTTAATTTTTAGTATTTAGGGTTCCCGATACCTTATTCTGTTCCCCGTATTTAATTTAGATTTAATTTTAGGATTTCCTTATAACTAATTTTGTTTCCCGTAGTTTTTAAGATCCCTATTTCCTATATTTGTTTCCCGTAGATTAAATTAGATTTTATTTAATTAATTTTAGTTGTAATTATATCAGTGTTCATATCATATATTCTCCATCAGTCAATTTCTCTTCAAACCAGGATAAATTTCAATTGCAGCCTCGTTGGGACATACGACCCGGGAATATCTCTTCCGGAATCTTTTTATCATTGATTTGCCTAGTAGTATTTTATATATATACTATCTGGCGAACCAGTCGCCTAAACAACACTATTTTCCAAGAACGTCAAAGATGAGTCATACATCTTCTAATAATGAATTTTCCAAAGAGTCTTTTCATAAACAAACAACTTTGTTAGAATAACGAATGGATGAATCCATTCCTTGGGATCAAAAGTGTAAAAGAACATTGCAAACAAACAATCGCTAAAAGAACATATTTTGGTAACATCGATCCTTTCATTCAAAACACAATCGAAGGAAAATTTTGCCCATAAATTAGGAGAATCAATGTGGACTTAGAAAAATTTCACTTGTGTTTGAACGAGGAAATGGTTGCTGATTTGAGATACTTTAATTCTCTTGAACAGGAAGTAGACACTCTCAAATCTCAACTGGAAACTCAAAAAACACAGTTTTAGAATGAAATTGATCGACTTTCAAGGGAATATTACTATGCTGATAACATGAATGCAATACTTGGTGTTTACACTGATCTGGATGAAGTTACTAATTTGCAATGTGATTACTTGGAAACGTCGAAAAAATGTGAACATCTTGAAAAAGAGCTTTTAAAAAGTAGAACAATGTCAAAGAGTTTTGAAGCACTTCAGAAACATGCGATTAACCTTGAACTTGATTTACAACAGAAAGAAAAGATAAAAAATGACAAATCTTTCAAAGAAAATCAGTCAAACGTATTTCTAAAAGAACGTGAGCAGTATTTTGAAATTCAAGACTTGAAAGCTCAATTACAAGACAAAGGAATTGCAATAAGTGAGTTGAAGAAACTCATAGAAAAGATGAAAGGAAAATCTGTAGAAACTAAGTTTGAAAAATTATCGGTTATTCGACAACCGAATGTTTTTAAAAGTCAAAGACAATCAATTTTGGGTAAACCAGCTATTTTTTCAAATTCTCTTGCAAAGAAAGATTTCTCAAAGTCAAAGCCAGTTACCACACAAAATGTGTCCCATGATTTTTCAAAACCAGTCACTCCACAGATTTTGCCTCAGAATGTGTTGCCAATTTTCAAGAACACAAATATGATTGCACTAGGAATGTATAAAGTGCACACAAACCTAATCAAACTAGAACACCACGGTTGCCTCAAGACATTAGAAAAACTAACAAGCGCGCGTCTTTCTCTATAGGAGTAACTCCCACTACTAGCGTTAGCAGACCACAGCTTAAGAGCAATCAACTAGGAGATAGAGTCATGTCTAACAATAGTCAAGGGAAGAAGTAAGAAGTAGAAGAACATCGTAGGAATTTTAAGTTTTCTAATAATAAAACGTCTGTAACTGCGTGTAATGACAGTTTGAATGCTAAGACCTCGAATGTCAACTTTGTCTGTGTTACTTGTGGAAAATGTATGCTGAATGACAATCATGATTCGTGTGTTCTACATTATATCAATGGCATGAATTCTAGGACTAGACAACCAATGGCTGTGCCCATTAGTACTAGAGAACCCAAGCATAATGTGAACCAATCTGTTGCAACATCTAGTAAGAAAACCGTTGCAACAGACTTCACTGTCAAGAAATCTAGACACATAATTAGGAAGCTATATGAGCAAGTTAGTAAGACATGCAGTTGGTGGTATCCTAAGTATACACCATCCGGATACAATTGGAAACCTAACTCTCAAATAAGAAATGTTAACCCAAAAATTAGTATGCCTCTAGGAAATGCATCTAGAACTGCTAATATTTTGAAACATAAGACTCTAGCGTGTTCCCAACTGTGTCAAATACTCCATTATCTTCTAATTCTTTTTGCAGTCTATAGATAATCCTATTCATCGTCGAATTTGGGTGCTCAAAGCACATGATCGGGAATTCTCAAACTTCTAAAAACTAATTTTGTGGAGATATTTTTGGTAACAATGAAGTTGCGCGAAATGATAAAATTGCTCTAATTCTTGGGTTATGGAGATCTGTTCAAGGAACTATTTAATATCAAAAGGGTTAATTAATCGAAGGTTAATCACATTTATTCTCTGTGGTCAATTCTGTGATGCGGTATTTGGAAGGTTGCTTTTTAGAAAGTCAAACATCTTATATCCGTGATTTTGATGGGAAATGATCTTCTTTTCCAAAAACAGGGTTTTTTTTCGTGGCATAGATTTGTATTCCCATTACTCTGCAAGACTAACATCTCCAATTAATTTGTTATGGCTAAAGCAACATCGTCTCAAGCTTGGTTATGGCATCGGTCGTCTATCTCATTAAGCTTCGACCACATCAACTTGCTTCGTAGCATAATATTGTGAATAGCCTTCAACAATTAAAATTCATCAAGATAATCTGTGTTCTTTTGCGAGTTAGGGGAAAGCAAAAAGAAAAGTTTCTCCACATAAGGACTACCCCAGTCAAAAAGGACGGTTACAACTTCTACACATGGACTTATGTGGTCCAATACGGGTAGAAAGCATTAATGGAAAGAAATATGTTCTCGTAATTGTTGATGACTACTCCCGATATACCTGGACTCACTTCTTGAGGTCCAAAGATGAAACACCTGGAGTTCTCATTGATTTCCTCACACTTGTCCAAAGAGGACTTCATGCTCAAGTTAACCAGTTCGTACTCGACAAAGGCAGGAATTTCATAATAAACTCTTCATGCATACTTTGCAAATGGGGATTAAGTCACGAAACGTCAACTGCTCAATCACTAAAACAAAACGGCTGTTGTCAAAAGACGGAACGTTATCTTGTTGAGGTTGCTGAACAATGCTAAGCGCCTCTAAGTTCCTGTAATTTGCAATTCATTTTTACTCAAAACGTTCATTGTTCATTACTCGAATTGAGAATACTACTTACCATTCATCAATTGCGGAAGCGTCAGTTAAGTTCTTACATCTTTGGTTCTCTTTGCTTATCGTCAGAGTTGGTGAAAATCTTGATATAATGAAGGAAAAAGGTCATGTGGTTTGTATTTTGCTGGGTATTATACTCATGTCAAAGGCTTACAGGGTATCTTAACCAATAACATAAGGGAGAACATGAATAATAGATGAAACAATTTATGTTAACTTTGACGGAATTGCCTCAGATGCGACGATCTCGTCAGTTCTGACCCGGTCCACAATGTACGACTACGGTACTTGAAAAAGACAGTTTAAGGTCCGGTCCACATAGTAAAGAAAATGTTACTCAAGCTGCAGAGATAGTTACAACGTCAATTGAGTGGAAATTGCTATATTAGTCCGATTTCAGTGAATTACTAATGGAACTTCTCCTGTTCTGTCAAAGTCTTCCGCTGGTACATTTGCTGCTGATAATCCCGATAACATCAACAAATAACACAACTCCACACTTAAACAAACAACAAATGTGAAATCACCTCCATTGAACATTCAATCAACCACATCCAACTCCAACTCAAGTACAAAACTGTCACTGCACCTGAAAACATTATTCAAGCAAAATACCAATACCGAAAAATGAACAATTGACGACGATGAATTTATAACATCATAGTACATCGGTACATGAAACAGGGGAGACATCGTCTCGTTCATGTTGATGCGTCAAACATGCATACTATTCTATCAACACCGGTCCTTGCAAAACGTTGGACAAAAGTTCAATCCTTATAATCAAGTCATTGGAAATCCTTCTCAATCAATTAGAACAAGACGTCAGCTAGAAACAGATGGCGAGATGTGTATGTTCACACTCACCCTGTGTCGAGAACCGAACCAAAGAAATCAAGAAAGCATGGCTGATTCTGCATGGATTGAATCATAGCATGGGGGGGGGGGGAAAAAAAATCAAGAACTCATCAGTTTGATCGATTTGATGTATGGGAATTAGTCGACAGACACTTTGCAAAATGTCATTAAACTTCAAAGTGGCTCTGGAAAAAATAAAACCATGCTGAGGAAATTACTGTATCACAACAAAAATCTCGTCTTGGTAGCTAGGGATATGCTCAAAAGGAAAGATTGATTTCGAAGAGCTCATTTGCACAAGTTGTGGTTGGAGGTCGTCGGTTATTCATTGCGTAGCTGCACACAAATCTTTACCGTAGCAGATGGATGTCAAAATAGATTTCTTTACGGACCTCTAAAGATGGAAGTGTACGTATAACCAACCAGATGGTTTGTTGACCATATCTTCCTGACAAATTTACCATCTAAAGAAAAGCATTATCGGTCTAAACATGCACAAGAGCAGATGGTATGATGAACTCTCCAAGTTTTGGTTCCAAAGGATTCTTCAAAAAGGTTCTATGATCCAATATGTTCATAACTAAACATGGGAGGACATATTGCTTGTGCAAATTTACGTTGATGGACAGTATTTTTGGTTCTCGATAGCCAAACTTTCAAAACGATTTGAAAAACTAATGCCTACAAGTTTGATATGTTATGATGGGGGAGCTGAAAATTCTTTTTTGGGAATTCAGACACCAATCCCATCGTTGGTATGTTTATAACCAAGCTAAAGTATGCTCAAGAGCTACTTAAAAGACTGGTATGGCCTCATTGTGATAGCATTGGTACACATGGCTACAAAACAACTTGATGTGACTTGAGTGGGTACTCGGTCGACCAAATAAATATAGCTAGTTTGGTCGGAGCACTCATGTACCTAACAGCAAGTTAGACCTGATATTGTACATGGCATCATGTTATTGTGGCTCGTATCCAAGCGAAAACGACTGAGAAACTTCTTCTGTTAGTTAAGAGGATCTTTTGTGTAACTTAAGACTCCATAACCAGTTAGGTCTCTTGTATCCGAAGGAAAACAGGTTGCGAATAAAACTGCTTTTCAGATTAGGATCCGGGTTGTTCGAGTCTTGTAAGAGTACTTTTGTGGCATTACAATTTCAGGTGGTGATAAGTTAGTCAGCGGTCATCCAAATGCAGTACTGCACCTCAATGTCTTTGCAGAAGCCGAGTTGTGTCTTTATATGCGTGCTGTGTACAAGTTTATGGTTGAGAACTCAAGCTCTAAGATTTGCGGCTTACTTTGATAAAATCTATGTATTGTGACTCAAAGGCCAAGCCATAGCCACTCGTGCAATACAGTCCAACATTCCTCATTACCAAGCACATCGATGTCAGATAGCACTTCATAAAAGGAACTGGGTGAAAGGGTATTGTCGGTATTATTCTTTGTCGGAATGAATAAGTTGACTGACTTGTTATAAAGCTTTATCGGAAGATAGGTTTATGTAATCTTGTTTTCTCAGAAGACTCGTTATGAGATTTTTGACTCAGTGAAATGGAGGTTATCTGGCAATTGAATCTGCTTGATTCATAAACTTCAATTTGTAAATTTTTTTTTCTATCTTTCATTTTTGAGTTATTAAAATTTTGAAGAGAAAAATACAAAAATATAAAACCAACAAAAAGAAAATATAAAAAAATATAAAAACCTAGAAAACAAATATAAAATCAGAAAATTTCAAAATTACCAAAAAGAATCTTTCTCTACATGTCTCTTGGAAATCGATAACATTTTGTACCTAAAAATGTGATTAAACATCGACACGGACATGTAAATGAAATTGCGAGAAAGAGTATTTCATATGCTATTTCAAACTTGTAGTTCTAAATTTTCTCATTATGTCTTATGTACATTTCAGTGCATAACTCGGTCCCGAATGTAATAGGAAAGTGTACGCTTCAGTGCGCTTACTCTAAAAAATAGAAAAGAATTCTTCTATCATGTGTTTTTAGAAATCGTTGAACATAATTTTTCAAAAAGAACTTTCAATGTCAAAGTTATCTACAATATAATTTGTGGTATCTTTCCATAAAAAGTGGTATTTGTTAAAATTGTGTGTTCAACACTCCCTTCCTCGAATAATTTTCAAAGAATTGTAGCACGTAGAATGTCATTTTATGTGAATCAATTTCTGAAGGGGAGCTTTTACAACAAATCCTTTTTAATGTGTTGGGTACATTTCATAAATGTCAATTTTATATATCCAAACACATTTTTGTGAAATTAAAATGTGGAAACTTATAATGTCAATTATTAATATACATTGTTCACTAAGGCATCTCACTCCGTCTTCAACATTTTGTGGTGTCATATCAATTTTTCATTCCAATGTCAAGTTTTAATATATATTGGTATCCCCTCATATACTGGTGAAGGGGAGTATCGGAAATTGAATTCATGCATATCGGAGTATAATTTTTCTCCATGGAATTTTTCATGTAAAATTTTTAATCTATTGGTATTTCAAAATACTAATGTGTTTTTATTATTAAAATAAGGGAGAGAAAATGTAATTAAAATATGATATAGAAGAATGTGATCTTTAAGATTCTAAGTACAACTCTTTCCTTCATGTGCTAAACAATTTCGAATTCGGAGACATGTGTGGGGTAGTATTTGAAATAAATAAAAAAACCCATGTCAGGAAATGGTTTTATGGTGCGATATTACACCCAAACAAAACTATTAATTTCTCGAGATTCTGAAGTCCTACAAATCCAACCAGAACTGAGGGATCTACCCAGGACATATCCATAGTTAGAAATAGAGTCCTTAGGTATGGAATGGAGATGAATGTGTATAGGGAAATTTGTCGACTAAGATTGAGCTAACATGGAACATATCAAACAAGGTGTTTAGTAATAAACGTTTGGTAAGCATTGAAGGGGTTGAAGAATGAAAAAGAAATGTATGGATAAAGGGTGAAAACAAAGCAGCCCTCCAAACAACAATCACAATGATGATTGTTGATATTGAAGAAAGTCGTCATGGACCCAGTGATGCAATGCACAACCCTTTCCAGCATTTAGGGTTTCTCTCAAAAGAATCTTGTCCTCATTTGTTCGGAGATACACACGTTATCTATTAACATCTCACTCGAGATTGTTAATATTGAATAGTGGCAGTCTGCTCCAGCTTCCGGATTACTTAAACCAAAAGTTACACAAATCGAGTCTAGAGCCAGAAGAGAATCAAATTATAAATCTTATTAGGACACAAGGTCATAATAAATTGTTAAAAACATTAAAGTTACAGTTGTTAACAAAGAGTCCTACGCATTATCCTTGAGATCTTGCTAGAACATCGAGTGATACTTAAGTATTTCACAAGGAAGTTGGAAATCCTTCTTGAGCCAACATCAACATGCCCTATGGTAGGTGGCTTGTAAGATTTATATGAATAAAGCTTGTGATAACTGGATACTCAATTTTGGTCAGTAGGATGAATTGACGACTAATCAGAAAGTTAGTAACTATCTGATTCACTATTTTGTGTTGTCTGCTTGAGACGTTCGGTAATGAGTGCGAATAGCAAGCGTTGGTGAAATCTAATACATTGTGTTAGGAAGATCCTTACGCTTTGAAGCTGGAAACCCTGTCAAGGAGATTCTTTGAATCTACTGATCAATGTATAGTATTTATACTATAAACGGGAAACAGAGGTTAATGCAACGAACTCAAGATGGAATGACAAAAGCCATATTCATCTCCTCTTTATGTGCATTAATCTTGTTGTAGAGATTTCGGCGTAGTTGTGCCTTACAGCCTTCTTTGTATAGCGCGAGATACATGCTACAAGCACTCCAAGCGAGTCACACCTCAGCTGACACGAACATACGGTATTCACAGATCTCCCTCACGACTAGAAGCCTACATATACCACTGTCTATGCTTTGTCAAAGCCTCACCACCAATTTGTTCAAATTATGATCGTTTGATTCAAACTTTCCCTCCATACAAAATAGCTCCAAAGTCAAATAAAGATAGTCTATTTGGGGATGATTGTTAGACGTATACTACATGTTCAAACAGAATGTAACAAGTATAAGCATTGTTGGTCAGAGCACATAGATGTTCAAGGAACGTCAAATCAAGATGATTCAAAGTCAAGGAGATGATGAAAGATAACGACTATCAAGAACTCAAATTCAAAAGATAAAGGTCAAGTATCAAGATCACAAAGCATGAATGAACAAAGCCCATTACAAAACAAGACCACGACCAAAACAAGGCAAAGCAAATTTAAATGTTAAAAGTCATATCTTCTTCGTCAGGGGAGAAAATTGATAAAACAAAAATACAAACTCCTTCAAGAATGTCAATCGGTGTGGTACGGAGGAGTTTGAAGAAAAGAGACCTCAACATTAGGGGAGATTGTTAGGCTTAATTATTTTAAGTATACAGATGTTATCGGTCTTTTAAAGTCAAAAACTAGAGTGGTCGTGTATTGTAATAGGCTAGTCGGGTTCAATGGGCTTGGATTGTAATCTAATATTGTCCATGTTTCAGGCTCAAAGCCCAAGTTTAGCCAAGCCCGGCCCAAGTAGGGAAAATAGCCCACACGCCCACTTATGGGTCAAAGGGGTAAAAAAGAAAACCCTCCTTCACTTTGGAGAGGTTTTGTTGGTTGGCATTTGTCACACTTTTAATCCACCCTTTCTCTCTCTAATCTAAGTTTCCAAGTTTCCTTTTCTTCCTTTTCTTCTTTCTTCATAACTGGCTTATCTATAGCTCTTTGAGGTTTGTATTAGTTGTGAAAGGATTAGTATAAGACTATCACCAATTCTCTTCAAAAGTACGTTAAAACGAATAAAAGGGAAAAGGGAAAAGTGGGAGTAAAAGAAACTAGGAACTCCTTTTCTGGTTTGCTCCAATAATAAAGAAGAAACATTAGATACTGGTTAAATGTTCATCCAAGGATGTCACATGGAATACTCCTAGAACTTTCGGGTTTCTTTCAATCAAATATAACTGGTAAATCAAAGACAAATTACGACACACTGCGTTAAATTGGAGGGATAATGATATTTACAATGAAACTTTTAGGGTGAGACTCTATAAAAGAGTAAAGATAAGTGAATGTGTTAAATAGTTAAGCCCAGGCTTTCTGCACGGTTTTAAGAAAATTTCAGATTTGGGATATTATGCATAATTTATTTTCAAAAACAATATAATAAAAAATTTGAATTTTCAAATCAGGAGAGTGGCGCCTTCAGGATAAATTTATGACGCCGTCTACAAAAACACTGCGAGAATTTCACATTCATTTTCTTGGAAAAAAATTGCACGTAATTCTATTAGTTATTTCCTACAAAAATACTACATAAAACCTTAGATTAATTATCACAATCACATGACACAAGACGCGATATTCAATCTAAACAATTTATCAATATGTTTGAAATGGTTCTTAGAACGGAATTTTGATTCTTTAAAACAATTTTATGATATCTTTGGATTTCTATTAAGACGAGGTGTTAAAAGACAAACAAAGCCATGATCAATTAATAATTCAATCATTATAAAAATAATAGTTATGTATTAAAACACACAAGACACTACTAAAAATGCAATAAATTTAAAAGAATTGGGGGTAATAAGATGTGTTTGGGTTACCTCCCAAGAAGCGTTTGTTTTTGTTCGAGTCACGAGTCTGAATCTACCCTTATTTAACAAATAAAGAAGAGGGTTCCCCTACACTTGAGTTCAAGTGCGGGTGATAGTAACGATACATATCATTATTGTGAGAAGGGGTCACATGCTGAAAATTTGGTTGTTGAATTATATACTCCAAATGGTGTGTTTCTTTAATCCTAACCTTCTCTACTTCTTTTGGCCTAACGGGCAAATTAAGTCCTCTTCCTAAAAAAAGAAACTTCTTTAGATTCTAATTCCCAATCATTTTCTATCATCTCCATATTCGAAAAATCAACACCTAAGGATCCATTATGTCCTAATAAACCTGGTTTAAATCCATAATGTTTCTTAGGATCATCAATGCATGGGTGATAATAGCAATACGTATCATTAGGGTGGAAAGACGCCATGTGAGGCAAAGGTGGTGTATTAATGGTTGATTTGCCTACTACCTTCATCCTAAAACTATCTGGACTATGTGGTTTGATGGGTGGGTCGGTTACTCCTCTTCGTCTCCCTAGATTACACTTTAAGGGTGAGAAAGATAATGTGGTAAAAAAGTTAAGGCTCTAGTTCATCAACACTAGAAATTTACCTAAAACTAAGAAAGATGTCTCAAATGATGGGAGGACTTGTGGGGAACTTTGTGGGCTTGAATTTTCTGCATCATATCGGGACTTGACGTTTCAGTTATTGTTTGTACCAGGCTTAAAGCCAAAGGTACTTTCCCTTACAAAAGGTGGACTAGGAAAGATTGTGTGGACGTATTTGACAGAGAGTGACTTTGGTGAGACAAATTTAGGTGTATGGAAAGATGCCTTTTCTGTATCAGCTTTTGAGAATTCATGACCATTAAGGGGCTCGAGATCCTCAGTGTCGGGGTACCTCGTAATTTTTTTGATCTTCGTGAATTTATTCTTTTTAACCCTTATATCTTCTTTTAATTTCTCAACAATCTTTTTTTTTTTATTCCGAAGAAGAAGTTGCATGACTTCTCTTCTTAAACGCACATGTATTCTTTAAGTTGGCAAACTTTTTCTTCTTGGTCAAGCATGAAAGAGTATTTGTACGCGATTCAATTCTTCTTAATTGATGGTCTAGTGGTAGTGAGCATTGTATTGCTTGTCAGCCCACATAGGTCTCCACCTTTCCCCATTAGCGAGATTGCGTCATTCATGAGCGTATCAACTTGGCATTCCATAACCCCTAATAATTGCTCTATGTTGGCGTTTTTGTAGTTAAGGCTTCCTTCTTCTAGGAAGATTGGGTCGTTCCATCCTTCTTCCTCATATCGGGCCAACTCCTCGATAGTGTTATAAGCCTTTTCTGCACTCATTTTTCTCAATTAGGCTTCAGCGTTGTAGTCCACTGTCCTTTTTAGGGTGTGATCAATGCGATCGTAAAATATTTTCACTTGGAGCCAGAGATCAATTCCATGGCGAGGGACTTTTTAGATTAATCCTTGAAACGGGTCCATGCTTCAGAGAGAGATTCACCTTGATGTTGTTGGAACATCAAGATGTCATTTTGGATTTTTGCAGTCCTTTCCGGTGGAAAGAATTGAGCAAGGAACGAGGGGATAGTAAGATCTCCCAGGAGGGGAGATGGGAAATCTTTGCAGGAAGGAGTTTAAGCCAATAGCAGCTTGATCGCGATGGGAATTTAAAATAAAAAACACTTATGCGCGTCCTTTCTGTTCTCAACATTTTAGGTCTAGTGAGTACTAGTTTTAGGAAAAGTCTTAAGATGTTGGTTTGGATCACAGAAAGAAGTACGTGGAAAAAAGCATCGTTTTGCCACCAACCGGATGGTTTGGGAGATTGTAGTGGCACCACATTGATCCCATGAGAAGCTCAAGGGTGTTTTGATAGCCTGTGCCTAGGTTGGGAGTGATCTCCAAAGAGTACGGATAGGATTTTAGTCTCCTATGGTGGTCAACGAAAGATTTACAAACAAAGAGGAACAAAGAAATGATAGACTAAAGAAAGTAATAAATATAAAAAAAATTCCACTTGAATGGATTCAAATGAGTAGTCTAAGTAGATAAAGCTGAAACCTAACTATTCCCCACGCAGCGGCGCCAAAAACTTGATGTGGTTCTCGTTAGACTTCAACAAGAAGTTTCACAACTCCCTAGGCAGTGCACCTAACAGTTGTAATGTAGTAAGGCAAGACTCGGAGGGTTGTTATCGTTCTCTAGGGGAATAGGTTGGGAAGGCTCGAACAGGATATAACAGAGGTCTAAGGGGTGAAAGAATATTTATTTTGTGTTTTTTTATATTTTAAAGAATGAAAGCAAGTAAAAATTAAGGTGTTTTATAGCGTTGGTTTTGTTTTAACTAATTTAATTAATATAATCTAAACTACTTCTGGGTGGATAACTTACGATAAAACAAACGTTTTACTTAATCATTGCACTACTTATTAGTTTGCTTCTCCTAAGTTGGTCTGTTTGTCAAACTTGTAATGATCTATGTAAGGTTTTCCTAAGTCATGAACGTATTACACGAAAACGCCGTCTACGTAATATCTATTAAGGCAACGCACAAGTAAGGTAGTATGAAGACTATTATAAGGTCCCTAAGAGTATATTACATGTATTTAAAACACTTAAGATGGATCAACCATATTAGGGGTAAGGTAGTATGAAGACTGTTACCGATGGTATCTTTTCTACACACTCGTGTTTCCCTGGACGTCTTTAACCAAGACTTATTATTCTTATGGCTAGTTTTCTAAAGCCTGACGCGCACATCCACCACAAGAAGCAACATTAAAGGGATCTACAAACTAAGTTTTATGCAATCATAAATAAATACTAAAGGATCTAGCCTAGCATGTTAAATAAAGGAGAAGAACAAGAATCAATAACAAAACACATAGAAAATTAAGTATATTAGGGGATAAATGAACTTACTTTGATTAGAAACCATGGATTCAAGGTTGATACAATAGGGTTTTGATACCCTAAAAACGGCCTAAAAGCTGCTACACTCTAACTATTAAAGTTAGGGTTCGTCTCCCAAAAGTTACACACTAAAAACCCTAAAACGAGTTTGTATGTATAGGAAAATAGGTCGTGACGGCGTCGCAACATTTCTGATGCCGTCGCTTCGATGAAGCTTCTAGGGTTTCTTTCAAGGCGGCTACTTTCAGACGCCGTCTTAAGAATCCTGACGTCGTCTTTTATATGATCTGACGCTGTCGCAAGAAATCGCAACGCCGTTTCCACCGTCTAAATGCGTATTTCTTCATGTGAAAACTAGAAGGGGGTTGAATAGTTTTCAAATTAAAATCTTAACTTTTATTTTCTTTTATTTATCTTCACAAAAGTGTATTCAGTTTTGTTTGATATGATGTGATATGTTTAAGGATGAGTAATGCGAGCATTATATAAAGGATATATGAAGGTTATTTATAGTGGTTTGGTACAAAGGACTCCTCCTTGCACCATCTACATCCTCGAGTCACTACGCGAGAGTATCGAATACACTAATCACCAAAATCTCCTTTTACGCGGAGAAGCCACACAACGTTACTTAATTATTTTCACGATGCTATTAGAATCCTCTCTTTATCACTACACTTCATTTCTACATCTTTTTTATATCCTAAACCCTTCGTCACATTCATCATGCTTGTTCTCTACTGGTACACAAACATCAAAAATAATGTATTATGTATTTTTTTATACCAACGTTACAAACCATAAACTAGAAATTTTAAGATATTTTTTGATTGAAGTTAGAACAAGATGAAGGAAGATCTTATGACCATAGAGCTTTCCTCAAGATGGAAGATAGATCAAAGTTCAAAGTGATTTTGGGGAGCTTATTATGAATGATCATTTAAGCTGTCGACACGACAACGAAACAATTATTTACTCGAGAGGACCTACAAGAAGCATTAGAGTAGAGTAGAATATAGGAGAAGATCAGTGGTAACCAGATCTAGAGAGAAGAAAAATGTTATAATGAATGAATAGAACAAGTGAGAAGAGTTGGTATTTATAGCCAAACATTTTACTGTTTGCCAGAACTGCCGGATGGTGCTGTTTCCAAAAGGACAGAAAGTAAAGTTAGGCCCCAGCAAACAAGTACTCAAAATAGCTTTTGACTTTTTAACATTTAAACTAATATAATAATAAAGAGAATCTTTTGATCAGATTTTATGAGTGGGAAGGAAGTTTTATGAAGAAATATTTTTGTGAAAAAATATTTTGTGTTTAGGGTAAGTTTTATAATAAGGTGGTTTTAAGAACTCATTTTTAAAATTGAAGATATGTGAGAAGAATGTTGGAATGTTGTGTTTGTAAAGTGTTTTGGTGTGTTAGAAAACTATTGGCTTAGAAATGTTTAGAGTTTGTTGTTTGATACGTTTGTGTTTTGTTATTGACAAAACAAAGTGAGATCGTAAAATATAAGGTAAACGTTTTTACGGTTTATTTTGTATTAACAATCTCCCCCTTTTTGTTGATGACAAAACATAAATTTATAAAGTAAAAACCAACAAAGTCGAAGCATTTCTAAATTGGAATTTTTACTTTCTTCTCCCCCTTTTTGTCGAAACAAAAAGAGTGTCGAAGAAAAACTAACACATAGAGAGAGAGGGGTTAGTCAATAAATAATGAGAAATGACGAAAGGGAAACTAAAATGTGAGCTCCCCCTTGACGAGGGTTCCCCCTAAAATGATATGCTACAAAAAGAGGTTAGTCAATAAATAATAATTGTTATTGGTTGACTTTTAGTGGGTCAAACATGTTGCTCCCCCTTAATGGGTGCATTCTTGGACAAGGTACCTGCACTTGATACTGTACTCAAAGAAGATTTAGTAGTAATAAGAAAGAGAATGTGATTGGGACATTTCAGAGTGGCCGGTGCTTGCCGGTGCTGTCCATAAATGGCACCGGCTTGTTATCGGACAGCACCGGCTGACCTGAAAGAAGTCAGCACAGACCAAGAATTTTGGCGGGAGCCAAACTTATTCAAATTTTAATCATATTCCACACAATTCACATGTGATGAAATAACACAAGAAAGATTTAAATAGACATAATAAGAACAATCAAGCAAAACAACCATCATAAGTTATTATAATCATGAAATTTTATAAGAATTACAAAACATGTTGTAAAAAGGAAATTGACTTAGTGCCAATCTAAAACTAAAATCATGCTTTGGAAATCCCTTAATATGACTAAACCTTAATCATTCTTAGACCTAGTGATCGTCCTTAGGCAATCGGTTTGAAATGTGGTTAAGGCGTTCCAAAAGATGGTTTAGCATAAACCTAGTTTTGGAAATGTGGACAAGTATGATCAAGAGGTTGTGGTGGTTGTTCAAGATAAAGACTTTGGTCAAAAGGTCCAAAGACA
>BQNB010076558.1:0-31125 GCA_026074375.1 Tanacetum coccineum
AGGAAAGCGCGAAGCTATTAAAAACCTTTTTCCTTTAGGGTCGTAGTTCCTCGGAACAACCCGCCTTATACCCCTCTTATAGTTTGTTTATCTTTTAAAAGGTGAACCGTACCTCGCAAGTGATACAAAAGGCAAGTTTTTAAATCTTTTGTTCGAGTTGGGAACCAAAAAGTTCACCGAAAGTTATTATGATAATACCTCGATTGAGAATATTATATTTTGGTATTTTTACCAATTTGTGAATTTTATTGATAATTAAAGACAATGTTTTTATCTTTTTGGTTTTCTTTTTTTTAGTTTTTTTAGTTTTTTTTGTTTTTCTTTAAATGATAATTATACTAAAAATAAAACGAAAATATTTTTTGTAATTTTTGGTTTTTTTTTTATATGATAATATTCACAGATTCAAACACTAATGGTCAAACGTAACGATAATCGGTTTCACAGCCTCCCCGGCAACGGCGCCAAAAGTTGATTGATTCTTAAAATATATATAATATATATAATAAAATATATATAATAAGTATAATCTAAAAACAATCAATGAAACCGAGAAGTAGTATAGAATATCCCCGGGTCGTTTATCCTCAACAAGGCTGTGCTGGAGAATCGATACAGTCAGAAAATTGAAGTTTGAATGAGATTAATGATTTGAGAGTGTAAAAATATAAATTAATCAATAACAAGCAAAAACGATTGAGAAAAACCTAAAAATGAAAGCTAAATAACTTAAATCCTAAAACGGGCAGGTCAAAAACCTAAAAACATCAAAATTAATCCTACGGAGAAATTTTCAATTCTAAACTACTCTAGGGGACTAATAACGAAGAATGAAAAAGACTAGACTAAAAACGGAGGTCGTTGACCCCCAAAAAAACGAGTCAAAGATCAAAAAACGCACCGAGCCACGTCTTTAAAAATCAAAAAGTTACAAAAACGACCCTACGAAAATTTTTGTATTTTTCCTACGAACTATATGACTAAAGAAAATTTTCTAAAAAAGAAAAAAAAATTTATTTTTGAATTTTTTATGAATTTTTTAAACTTTTAACTAAATTAAATTATAAAAAATACTAAACGACTTTTAAAAATTCTGAAAAAATTACCTAAAATACTTAACACTATAACTAACCTACGAAAAATAAGAAACAAAAAATTGGCTTATAAATAAGCTAGAACAGCTTATGGCTTATAAGGGTGAAAACGTGGTTAAATAAATAACCACTTGGGACTTTAATGAAAAAGTCCCAAGGGCGCAGCGGTAAGTCTTGTGTTATAAAAGAGAGGTGTACGAGGGTAGAGGCCCGGGTTCGAGTCTTGCTCACCCGGGTCACCCCTTGTCTTCCCTTTTTTTTGAAAATCTTTGTAAACCAAAGTTGTTGGCTCCTTGAGCTTAACACTTTTTAAAACTACAACTTTTTTTGAAAAGCTAAGAATAAGCTGAAAATGAGCTTTGAAAGTGACAGAAGCTTAAACTAGCTTAAAGGACAAAAAAAATGGCTAAGTCTTGGACATTTTGGGCAAATAAGCTAGAACTTGAATAAATAAGCTGAGAGAATTAACTAACTAACCTAAATAAGCTCTAGTGACTAAATTGTGGCAACTAAATAAGCTTAAAAAACTTAAATTGACAGGAAGCTTGAATAAGCTTAAAAGGCAAAAGGCTTAATCTATTGGGCTTTTTACACAAAATAAGCTAAGACAATAAGAAAATAAGCACACACAGCCTAACACACCATCATTAAGGACTACTAGGAGCACAAATAAGCAATTGAGATAAGCTCAAAAAAGGGCTTATATTGACAGAAACTAAACTAGGCTTAAAAACAAAAGGCTACTAACTGTTAACAAAATAAGCAAAGAAAGGCAAATAAGCATACACAACTTCACAAACTATCAAAGTGAGCTACTAAGAATAATAAATAAGCACATGGGATAAGCTCAATAAGCCAAGAAATAGCTTAATACCCACAACAGTACTAACTAAAGAGTTAGTACTGTTGGTGTAAAACTTAAGCTAGGGACACGTTTTTTGGCTTAAGAATAAGCTATCAAAAGGGCTTTTTAAGGCCTGAAACTAAGTGAGCTTAATAAAGAGCTTATTGGCTCTTAAGATAAGCTAAAAGCTAGGACTTAGGTTTACTAAAAAGCTAAATAAGATGGCTTAAAATTCACCCCTTAGCACCAGGGGAAAACTAAGCTAAAACAAGGGCTTATATTGACAGCTTATTTTAAGCTGTCAAATAAGCTCAAAATTAAAAGAAAAGTTAAAACAGCTTAAGAATGGCTTAAAGTGAGCTTATGCTCAAATTTTAAGCTTCTAAGAACGAAGAAAACCTGCTGATTTTTATCCTTGAAAAAGGGCCTTTTTCTTTTACAGAAATGACACTTAAATCTTTGGCAATTTTGACTCAAAAAGTCAAGTGACTCAAAACACTTTAAAAACCTTGTTTAGACACTCAAATGACATAACTTTTGAAGCTAAAACCCAAGTATACAATGGCTTAACCAAATAAGCTCTTGTAGTTTTCAAAAATACAACAGACTTAGAGAGATACTTATAAAAACTTGAAAAACAGTTTTGGCCTAAAAAACTTTGGAAAAACATATTTAGATAAGCTTAAGAAAGCTCACCAACTTTGGCCAAATGGCCACAACCCATAACATTTCCTTTTTGACCCGTTTTTACACTTAACCCAAACACTCCTTAGTAATTCAAAAATTCATTTTTTAACATTAAAACAGATGAGTTTAAGTTTTAAAAGGCAACAACAGATTAAGTACTAGTGTATTAAGCATAATTAAGCACAAACTAAGGGAAATAAGCACTGAATATAAGCTGAGATAAGCAGCAGATAAGCTGAAATTGTATAAGCTAAAATGATGAGGAAAAAGAAAAAGGTACCTTGTCCTGTTGCTTAAATAAGGACTAGAAGCTCAAGTGAGCTTGTCTACAAGCTCAGCTTATAAATTAGGCTGTAAATAAGCCCTATAAGCCCATCAATTTCTGGCTTATCTTCCAAAATCAAATAATGACCTTTTTTGAGGTAACTTATGGCAAATGCTTATTCAGTTAAGCTTAAATCAATTTTAACTTAAATAGTGGTAACTTATATAGGCAAAGCAGGTTTTAAGCAGGAATAAGCTGAATTCAATTAAGCAGAATTAAAAGGGAAATGACAAATTTTCATAAAAAGCTTTAAACTAAAATTTCATTAAACTTAAACGATTACAACAGCTCAAAAGACAAAATTTAAGACATTACAAACATAAATTTTAAGAACATTAAAAACTAAAAACTAAAAACTGCCTCGTTCACTTTTGTCTTCACTTCTTTTATAGGCAGCTCAGCTTCTCTTTGTGTGCTTGTTGTGTTTGTTTGCTGAGGAAAAACTAAGCTCAATCCTGGCCTTCAATCTTTCTTGGTTTCCATGTCCCAAATAATCACGACCCTTGATTTGGTTTTGGCACCCATTTTGACCCGGATTGCCAACATGGCAAGGAAACATGTGATGGGGGTTTTAGTGGAGTGGGGTTAAGGTGATGATTCTTTGTGTATTAGGTGTTGCCGGGTAAAAGAAAGGAAGAAGACCCGTGATGGGGTTGGGGAAAAATGGCGGGAAAAGGGTTATAAAAAGGTTAGGGGTGACAGGGCAAAAGTTTGGTGGTTTGCCAACTTTGGCCCTTCAAGGTGTAAGTGTGTATTGCAAATTTCGTCCCTGTGGTGTATAACTTTGAGAGGTTGGCAGGTTAGCCCCCTCAACTCATATTAGTCTATTACATGGAAGGTCCTTGAGGTTAATATAACTTTAGGGGTTGGCAGGTTAGCCCCCTTGAGTTATATTTCTAGTAAATTGCAAATTCAGCCCTTGTAGTCTTTTTCTTCTTTGTAATATAACTTTAGGAATTGTCATTTTTGGTCCCTCAAGTTATATTTCTTCTGATTTTGACTTCTTCTTGACTTTGACTTTGTCGGGGTTGACTTTGACTTTGACTGTTTGACTTTTCTGTTGACTTTTTGACTTGATTGACTTTTGGCTTTGATTTGGCTTTGTCTTCACACACTTTTCCATTCCGTGCTTAGTTTTGTCGTCTTTGGCTTTGTTTTTCGTCCTTTTGTGAATATCCGTTTCCTGCACAACACAAATGCAAAACAAACATATATTTGGCAATTTCTGTCTGTTTTTGGTCTTTTAAGTCCGTTTTTAATGGAAAAAGGTATGTGTAATTAAGCACATACCAAAATCCCCCATACTAAGGTATTGCCGTGTCCTCACGCAATGTTATGAAGTAAACATTTACGAAAACTAAGAATCTCAATCCCCCTCGACTAATAACCTCGAAAAGTAGCTAAGTGTTCGTCAAGGGGAACTAAAGAATCAATAGCTTCGACAAGTCCCGTTTTCACCATTTTTTATGAAGGATAAGCCTTTTTGGTTTTCCCCTTATACAAAAATTACACAAAAAATGTTATGGGGGTGAGGTATGCTGGTGTTATTAGTAGACTTTAGAACTTGTCTTGGTTATATCTTTTCCAACACCAAAACAAACTATCATATGCGACTGAGGCAACTTATTGAATTGATTTTGAAGCTTCTGGATAAAAGTGAATAAATTTAAAGATATGAACCCAAATATGCCCAACCGGTTTCATGTAATGTATTTTTGAGTGTAAATTTTATTATTTCACTACAGAATAGTCAATCCCCATTGTTAAACACCTTTTGTTTAGCACCCTTTCATAAGTGTAACTGATACCCCTGTCGTGGCCCTTTCAAAAAAACCCCATATATGTTATGGTTTCATCGTTACAACCAATCACCTAGCCAATCCAAGAGTTGTTTCTCGTAAGTCCATAGTCCATTGAGTTTCTAGTTCAATGTTTTGTTCCTCTAGTACATTATAGCGGGTTTAAGATAAAGGTTAATATGAAGAAAATATCAGGCCTGGAGGATAGTTGAATCTCAAGTAGGTGAGATCTCTATATATATGAGTCTTTATTGTAACTTATATTCAAGTAACCCCGTTGTTCTTTGAATAAAAAGAAACGAAGAAGATAAAATAAAAGCATGCAAAGTGAAGTATTTGAATTGCTATTATTGAGGAATATATACTATATAATAAACATATTAAAATCAGACTGATTATATATAGTATTATTAAATGTGGTATTATCCTGCCTTTGCGAAGGCTGGCGACGGTTTCTTGACATATCCGTGTAGAAGGTGATTTCTAGTAAACGGTACGAAAATATAAACACCAATGCCTATTTTCGATAACTGCTGATCTCTTTTGTATATTTAACTAGTTCAGTAATTTGGAGGACCAAATTTTATGCGGCATTGTAGATCTAGCAAGTGGATGGAGAACGAGATAGCGAAATGATGAGATTTTAGAGCGATTGAATCTAGTGGTTATATGTATATGCTGATTTTAGTCCAAAAAACAGCCTTTAAAAAAATAGCACAGTACTATTTTTTGTAAATGTTGATGATGAAGAACCGCATAATGTGTTTTAAAGCCTAGTCTAAATGGAGATTAATAACGGGCTCATACACTACCATTTCATACCAGATTAACGTTTGTGGAAGTTAATTAAAGACCGCCCTTGATAACTCAACACACCTAGTTGGATTCTTAGCTTAAGGATTGAATGCAACTGAGTGAAGCGGGTGAGACTTGGTGGACTTATGAAGAGAACGAGATTTGTTATATAATTTTCAATTGTACACGCACGATATTACTTAGAAAACTATTTGTTTATTTTTCATTTTACACCAATTATAAATGTTTCCCTATGTCTTTATCCTACCCTTTATCATTCTTAATCCTAACCTTTAGCTTATTTGAGTTAAGGAATTGAGCAATCATAGGTGTCTCGTTCATGGATTTGGATAAGCATTTGTGGTTTTGTCACCTTTTCTAGAATATTAGTATTGGTAAAGATTGAATGACTCACCCTATTAGTCTGTGTGTTGTGTCAACCCATTTTCCTTTTTGAACAGTTGCATCTAGACTCTAGTGGTGGAGATTAGTATCCTTGCCAAGCTTATGATAGAATACTCGCCATGACTAAGCAGTTGAGTGATCACCAAAAATGAAACACATAGATTAGTGAGAGTATGAGTGATTTGTTTTTTCTTTCGTGGGGTGCTCAATTTAGAATTCTCTAGCTTAGGTGATTTTTAAATTCATAACTTTTGAGTTAACTTGGGAGATGTCTTTTTGAGAATTATTTAAAAGGTCTACTTGAGGGCAAGTAGAAGTCAAGTGGGGGGATATTTGATAACATCAAATGTTTAGTACTTTTATATGTTAATTCTCGCGTTTATTGCCTTGTTTTATACTATTTTTATATGGATCTAGTATTTAATTCGTTCATATTACTGGTACATGTAATTAGAACGGAAAAGATGCGAAAACGGCAAAAGGGACAAAACACAACAAAAACCGCATTTTGGAAGAGATTATGGTGTAGTTGGACCATTAAAACTACACCGTAGTTAATTATTAGTGGCAAGGATATTTATGCTTACGAAGATTATGGCGTAGTTCGACATAATAACTACGCCGTAGTTAATCATTGTTGGAAATGGATTATGTTTACGTCACGACTACCGCGTAGTTAGCCCGTATGGACTACGTCGTAGTTATATTATGCCAAAAATGGAAAGCTGATTAGGAAAAACTACGGCGTTGTTGGACACTATTAACTACGCCGTAGTTTTATTAAATACAGGACTGATAGTGTGCGAATCTTTAAGTTTCGAGGACTAATACAAAAACATCAAGAACGACCAAGGGCCAAAGGTGTACATGCTTCAAAGTGTCAATGACACTATAAATAATAGATGAATGGAATAGATTATGATATCATTCATTCTCATTCTTTGGTTTTCCCTTTGTTCGTTGCAAACAGAAAGAAAAGGTGTGTCGGCATTAAGGTATAGGAAACCCTTTGGGGTTTGCCACGACATCGACTAGAAGATCGAGAGCACTAACCTAGCATAATTTGTAATCATACTTCAACTTTTTATGATCAATTTAATTTAATTTAATTATTTTGATTCATCGGATCTCAATTTAATTTGTTGATGTTATGCTATTTATTATATGTTCTCTGGCATTTAATTTATTAATTATAATTTCGTTTATTTATTTTTGATCCCACTGTCTGATTATTGTTTTATATGGATATCCTTATTGCCTGTTGCATGATCCTTGAGTTTTGGTAGTGTTGAGGCTAGTGTAGATCCTGTTAGACCTCATAGTAGGCTTACCTGTTGAATTAAGGGTTAAAAGGGTCATAGGGTTAGGTTAACAATTGTCCTTAGTGTAGGGATTGCTCATATCACTACCTGCAGTATGATAGACACTTAAAAATTTTAGGAAACTCTTATAAGAGGGTTTATAGCTGAGAAGTAGGATTATCTGCATTAGACATGTCTTTAGGATAGTTAGGGGTTAATCACTGTAGACTGTATAATCACCCTTCGTGGCCAATGGGGACCAGAGATCATAGGATATATAGGACAGGTTTCGATGCCGATTCGGGCCTGTCGATATTAGAACCACCATATAAAATAAGAATTAGACATTGCACTTGGGATCATAATAATTGAACTTAGGATGTTTTAAATGCATTAATTTTTTTAGTTATCTGCCATTATACTAATTCCCTTGATTAGTAAAACTAGTTTAAATCCTCTATTCATTTTCTTGCAATTTAATCATTAAAACAGCTTTTAAAATGTGACAACTTTTAAAACAACTTTTAAAATATTTTATTGACGCAAGGTATGTACGGCCGCATGAGGCATGTTAGAGAATCCTTAACTTTGACATACATAGCAGGGATCCTTCGATTCAAATCTTGGCAATGCACATGGAAAACATGCACCGGATAAGTTTTAGAAGCAAAGATAGGCTTGAATTGGTCGTAGCCAACCCTTGCAAGAAGAAGATGACGCAAACAAAATGGTTGGATTTTAACGCATAGTACACTGAAGGATGATAACATCAAATTATGTAAATATTTTAGTACCAACTTCCCTTGCTAAATGCTCATAATTGTTATATTTTTATATGAATATGTATTTAATTGCTTCACATTTCATTATTAGGTTATATTTGAACATTGGAACGAAAAGACATGGAAAAGGAAGGAAACATGAAGAAAAATGTATAACTTGTTAAACAATACTTAAACTATGGTGTAGTTGGCCCGTCTTAGCTACGTGGTCACTTGTGTTACTGCTAAACAAGACCAAGTCTAGTCATCAGACATTACGGCGAAATAACCTGGTAAGGGTTACAGCGTAACTTGCATAGAGATTTAGAAAGGATCCTACTGACAAGACTACTACGTCGTAACAAGATTGGGTACTTAAAAAGCGCGGGTAAACCTTTGGTTAGTTGGTACCTAATAAGGGTTTAAATTTTGAGAAGTGGGATTTTCAACATTAGATAAGTCTATTAGATAGTTGGGAACATAATGACTATGAACTAGATGCCCAGTTTCCGTGAACAACGTGATTGAGAACATAGGAATTATAGGTTAGGTTTCGACTACCAATCGGACCTTATGATATTAGAACCACTATATAAAACGAGCATTATACATTGCACTAGGAAATGGAATCATAGTGTTAGCAGAGGATTAACTAGGTTAGCACATTTTCTCTCTTTATTAGTAAACAGCTTTACATTTCCATCATTTGATTTATTGTATTTTAGTTACTTAAAACAAACTTCAAATTGTGACAATTAAAGCTCAAGTTTGAAACCGCTCATTAGCTCTTGGGAACGACCTCGGGTTACCAATCCTAAACTATACACGACTAGGTACTCTAACTGTTAGTGTAATTGTATATCTTAGGTAGACGAGACTTTATAATTTAAAGCAAAATCTTAAAACACATCAATTTTTTAGCGCCGCTGTCAAGGAGCTAAATTGGTTTTAAATTTGAATTTTATATTTATTTTTGTTTTTAAAGTTTTAGAATTTTCTATTTATTTTTATTTCTATTTCTGTTTTTGTTTTATTAGCTTAGACTACTAATCTTTCGTTGTGATTTTCAGTTGCAGGACTAGGAGGTCAAAATCCAAACTAGTCACTCCATTTACCGATCTGGAAAGACAGTTTTGTACCAGAAGGAACCTTACACCTATTTTTGTTCATAATTTTTTTACCTTTTACGAGTCTGACATTTTAGAACCCGAATCTAAAGATATGGGAGAAGTTGACATTGATACACTTACTATGGATCAGTACATGGCATTGACCCGAGGGAATCAAGGAATGGGATTTTTAAGACCCGAGATTGGTAATAATGTCAGTTTTGAGATTAAGGGTCAATTCATGCGAGAGTTAAAGGATAACACTTTTGCCAGAAACCATGATGATGATGCTCATGAACACGTGCAAAAGGTGTTGGATGTAGTTAGTCTTTTTAGCATCCCGGGCATCACTCATGACGCGGTTATGCTTCAAGGGTTTCCTATAACACTCACTGGGGCAGCCAAAAGATGGATGGATAGATTACCGACATGTTTGATTAACACATGGGCCCTTCTAGATAAGGCATTCATCCAGAGATATTGTCCTCCTTCTAAGACCGCCAAACAGCTTGAGGAAATTCATAACTTTAAGCAGGAGGATGATGAGACATTGTACCGTGCTTAGGAAAGGTGCAATGACATTATTTTCAGGTGCCCTACGCATGACCTTAACAACCATCAAAAGGTGAACATATTCTACAAGGTTTGGACATCCTGACCCATCAGATGATAGATTCCCAGGGGTCGATCCCTAGAATGACACCAACATGAGCTCTTGTGTCGATTCAAGACATGGCCGACCACTCGCAAGTGGCATGACAGAACAAGTAATAGGAGAATGGGTAGCAATAGTTCAGATGGGATCATCTCCATCACTAATAAGATTGATAATCTTTGACACGGCATGACGAAACTTATGGAAAGCATCCATGTTATCCAAGTAGGATGCGAAATTTTTCAGGAATTGCATTTAGAAAAGGAGTGTCCTCTCAAAGTGGAAGTCAAGGAATTGAGGAGGTCAACTATGGAGAGTTTGGAAGACCCTTTCCAAACAATAGTGGTAATGGATCTAGGTATCATGTATGTTCACCGGGATACTACACTAGAGTGGGCAGACATCCACCATTTGATGAAAAGAAACCTAACCTTGAGGACACCATAAATCGGCACATAGAAGAATCAACTAGGAAAAAGGCGGAAGCCAAATAGTGGCTGAGAAAACTCTAAGAGAACACATATATAACATAAAGAATCAAAACACCACACTCAAGAACTTGAAAGCACAATAGGACAATTGACAAATATTTCCAAGCAAACGTTGCAAAACAGGCGTCGAGTACTTCTACTCCCGTTGGTCTTTGCAAAGCCATATTCACAGACTACGAATTACCTCATTTTGATTCTTGTGATAATTATACTAACAAACTCTTGGGAGTTTTTTTTGTTTATGATTATATTGTGCAGGAAATGAATAAGGAGATTGAGAAAGTAAAGAATGGTTTGACAAGTTTTGAGTTAGAAGCACGTGTATGCATCCAAGGTGAACTGTTAGATGATTTAGAGAACGTTTTTAGGAAAAAAAATATTTGACTGCAGAAAGTGTAGTACACTTCCTACAACGAGAGTTACAACAAGCAAGTAGATTGATTTTTAGGAGGAAAAAGTGATTAATTTTGTTTTAAAAGATAACAAGAGGTGATTATAGAACAGTTTAAAATCCTCGGCAATGGCACCAAAGACTTTGATGTGTTTCAAAAGCTTTAAATTTATAAGGGTAGAATTACCGATTATTAAGTGGAAACACATGGATAAAAGTATAACCCACGTATGTAGTATAATATTTTAGGTAAGACCAGGCCGTCCACAGGGATTTGATTATGTTCGTATAATCAAAAGTTTTAAGACAAAACTTAAAGGCTTTTTCAGATGAGATATGATTGATGATGGATTCAATAATAAAGGAGAATGACTACTCGGTTAGTTACATATAATTCATAAGCGATAGTGATAATTACGAGCTTCGATTTTAGGACTTAACTTATAAAAAGGTTTTTTCATCAAAAAACGTTTTCACAAATTAACTTGTTTTAACTTAAGACTTATATTAGTTAACTTAATCAGATGTGTCACGCAAATAATCAAGTTACTATTATGTCAAATCTATTTTGTTTATTAAATAACGTAAGCAGATTTCTCCAACCAAACCATAAAGACCGTAGACAAATCTTTAAAACAATATAGCACACAACGGGTCTTTCGACCTATACCACTATGTGTATACAATCAAAGTTGATTAACAAAGTTAATAAGATTAGACACGATATGATTTCAACACAAGCTTAAGATTAATAAGATAGTAAAAATACCAAATACTTATTTATTATATTAACATCACTGAGTAGACATAAAGAGCTTAGCCACTCATGGTTATGGTTTTCATAACAAAGTAAAGTAGAGAAACAAGAAATATACAATAATCGGATTCGAGATGGATTGAACACACCCCGTTTACAAGTACCGAATCATACAAAACCCTTTTTTAACTAAATACTTAAATGTTGTTCTTCGTCTTCACCGGAATTTCGTACTTAATCCCAGATATTCAGAGCGAATTGATATGGAGAGGAATTGATATAGAAGTGTGTGAAAGGATTGATTTTCATCCTCTATTTATAGGCTAAGAACAAAGTAGCCCTCCACACAACTTAGGCAGAAATCTGGCCAATACATAATCTACCAAAATCACAAAGATGATTGTTGGTTTTGAAGAAAGCCGTCATGGACCCAGTAATGCAATGCACAACCCTTCCCAGCCATTTGAGTTTCTCTCAAAAGAGACTTGTCTTATTTGTCATGGAGATACACATGTTATCTATTGACATCTCACTCCGAGATTGTTGATATTGAATAGGTGGCAGTCAGCTCCAGCCTCCGATTACTAAAACCAAAGTGCAAAAATCGAGTCTAGAGCCAAGAGAGATCAAATTATAAATCTCATTAGGACACAATGTCAAAATACACTTGTTGAACACCATAAAGTTCACAAGTCATAATAAAGAGTCCTACACATTATCCTTGAGATCTTGCCAGAACATTCAGAGTGATACTCTTTAGTATTCACAGTGACGAATGTAAATCCTTCCAGAGTCAACCTTAAATAGCTCTGCGGTAGGTGACTTGTAAGATTCTATATGAATCGAGCTTGTGATAACTGGATATTAAATTTGGTCCAATAAATGAATTGATGACTTAATCAGAAAGATAGTAACTATCTGATTCACTCTTACCGTGTTGTCTGCTTTGAGACATTCCGGTAATGAGAACAAGCAAGCATGGTGAATCTAATACATCTGTATTAGAAGATCCTAAGCTTTGAGCTGGAAACCCGGTTAAGGAGATTCTTTAAATCTACCTGATCATAGGTATAGTATTTATAATATAAAACAAGGAACCGGATGTTATTGCAAACTAAAATCAACGAATGACAAAGACATTTCGTCCATATATGCATTAAGATTGTTGATACTAAGCTTCCAGCGAATGTCGGTGTTGCAACCTCTTTCCAGCGAAGTCGGATTCATCATCGCATACTCATACTCGAGCTTTCGAAGTCAATCATTCAGCATCAAGATTGTTGATACTAAACTTCCTCAAAGATCTTCAAAGTCAAATCAAGAATCATATTTTAGGGAGATTGTTAGCCTTATGATCATATAAGTCAAACAAGAATGTAATAAGTATGAGTATGTCAGTCAAGAGCACAAGTTGATCAAGAAAGTCAAATCAAGATAACCTCCATCAAGAACATCAATGTTAGGGAGATCAAAGAAGACCTCAACATTAGGGTAGATTGTTAGCCTTATTTTCTATATGTCAAACAAGAATGTTTATGGTTATCTTTGTTTAGATTAAGTCTTGTAATGTAATAGGCTAGTCAGGATTAACAGGCTTGGACGTTAAGCTAATATTGTTCGTGTTTCAGGATCAAAGCCCAAAATAAGGCAAGCCCGGCCCAAGTAGTAAGCCCACACACCACTTATGGCTTAAGGGTATAAATAGGACCCTCCTCATACATGGAGAGGGTGTTGGTTACCATTGTATGTATGTGTAATATTCCACCTCTTTCCTCTCAATCTATCATTCTCTCTTTCTTCTTTCTAGTTTTCTTTCTTTTATTCTTTCTTATTTCGGTTCATAAGTGCTTATTTGGTATACTTATTAGTTATGATATGGATTAAGTTTTGGGATAACACTTACCCTCAAGGAATCAAAAAGAGAAAACAAGATCATTTATCGTGGACGTGGAGAAATTATTTTTATACAAGAGTTTACTGGTTTTATAACATTTCAGGCATAGACATATAACTAAACACCTCACATAGGGAATGTGTTTAATTTTAGATTCACTTAAGTTACTCATATAAGGTTTATATTTGTGAAGTCACTCAATTTGCATAGACATATCGTATAGCTATCATAGGTTGTACACAGACATAAATCCTCACACATCTACCACCCGTTATGGCGTGAGCACCTAGACAAAATCTCAAAGAGGTAAAAAGTGATAATGATTTGGGTGAGAATGATACATAATTTCATGTGCTAAGCCAGAGCCTTATAACAACTTCATAATTTAATTTTTTTTACCAAGATACTTATAACTTAAGGCTGGCACAGAGCTGAGATATTAAGCACATAGATCTTGAGATACTTGGGATTTAGCACTGAAAGCGAGTGCTGTAGATAATGGGATACTTGAGAATTTTATTTTACCTCTTATCATACGATATTGCCTATAAATTAACCTCATTATGGTTAGTAAATGATGATCAAGCATAAGTTTTGAAGCTACTAAATTACCGGTATTCTCATAAAATGGGCAAAAGATATGCATCAAAGGCTAGAATATACCTCACAGTTTAGTGGACTGATTTTTGTGCTAGTTATGATGTCAATCCGAGTAGGATTTGTCTTACTACGTGTATACATTTTTTAGATTTTGGAAGAAAATCATATATTAATTTTAATTTTTTTTAAATTATCAGTTGAAAATGTGGCTAGATTGCAGGGCAAACATGGAAAGAAATGATATATTTAATTTTTCCTATTTGGCTCCCCTCCACACTTAAGTTGAACATTGCCTTCAATGTGAGAACTGATAAAAATAGAAAATATGGAACACTGAGGAAAAATGGTACTTCCCGAGGCATAATATGATGTAGTTGTGAGAGCTTGTCATTGAGAAAACGCCATAATTTTCTGATCTACTATATATTTCCTACAAAAGAGTAAACAAACAAAACATACAAAAAGAAAATATTTTTGTGTTTTTTTAGAAAAGAGAGCAGAGGCACGAGGAACTCCTCTACACTTAATGGAAACAAATAAGATAAAAGAGCAGCAGGTGAGGGTTGGCCTCCGAGAAAGGACACTTAAATTTTTAAGAGAGTCATTAGCTAGACTCGTACTTCTGAGGTTTAGTTTTTGTGAAAGAAGGGAGTGACTTCTTCCCTTTGGTCATTACATTCTTCATGGTAGAGTTTAAGTCGATGGTCGTTAACAATGAACGTCTTTCCAAATCTTTTTTCTATAGATGTGACAATACCTGCAAGGGTATTTTAATGTTTACTACGGTATGAGTCAAGCCATCGAGATCTGAGTTTTGGCTGTTTGAATTTGTACTTAGAGTGGAATAACAGCACTTTGTTTCCATGTTTGAACTCTTTTCTCATTTTGAGTTTTCTGTCGTGCCAGACTTTGGTTCTTGCCTTGTATAGTCGAGAATTTTTATATGCTTGATGTAAATTCATCTAACTTATGTAAACTGGAACCATTCTCTTCTCACCAGCGATGTTGAGATCTGATGTACAGTTCTTTCAGTGCCCAGTATGACGTGTTTGAATTTTCAATGGTAAGTGGCGGTTTTTACCGTATAAGAATTTGTAAGGTGTGGTTCCCGTTGGTGTTTTGTAAGCAATTATAAAGGCCTACAGAGTATCATCGAGCTTTCTTGACCAAACAGATGGATTATCTTTAACTGTTTTTCAAGGATTATTTTAAGGGCTCTGTTAGTTTTTTCATCTTGTCCGCTCGTTTAAAGATTATACGATGTAGAGAACGATGGGTAACTCCAAATCTTTTCCTAGTTTTTTCCATTATTTTGATGCAAAAATGAGTTCCTCGGTCGCTTATGAGAGCTTTGGGCATACTGAAATGGCAAAGATTTTCAGGAATAAATAACAACTTTTGGCATCGTTCTAAAATGTAAAAAGCCTGAGCTTTGGTCCATTTGGGAAACATATCGACAGCGACTAAGATGTATTCGAATTTATATGATTTTGGAAATGGTCCCATAAATTCGATACCCCAAATGTCAAAAACTTCGCATACGTGAATGCTATTTAAGGGAATTTTATCACGTTTGGATATATTCCTAGTTTTTTAACATGCTTCGCAGAGGCGAACTAGAGTATGAGCTTCTTTAATGATTGTTGGCCAGTAAAAGCCTGAGTCAAAAACTTTTTTAGTTGTGGTGTTTGGTCCCCAAATGTCACAACTGTAGGCAATATCCCAATGCGACATTGATCAAGAATGGATGAGTTTCTGGTCCGAGACAACAGCGGTCTGATGCATAACCATATACGATCAAACAGTTGAAAAGATAAGGTATCTTCCCACAAAGTAGTGTTTGTGGTCTGAAAATAATTTGTATCTTTGTTGGTACGTCATTCCTTTAGGTATAATATTACATACCAAATGGTTTGCAAAGTCTGCGAACCATGGTGTGTTTTTGGTGGTTATTTCCATAAGAGTTTCACCAGGAAAGTTATCATCGACATCACTGTCATCACTTGTCTCATCATTATCAATCCGAGATAACATGGTGCGCCGGCAAACGTTTTCGGTAACCTTTTTTCTCTTTATTTTGATATCAAATTCTTGCGATAGCATAATCCAACGTATAAGACGTGGCTTAGCATCTTGCTTTTTGAATAGGTGTCTTAAAGCTGAGTGATCTTTATAGACAATTGTTTTGGATAGTATCAAATAGGGTTAGAATTTGTCAAATGCAAATACTACAGCCATAAGTTCTTTTCAGTACCCGTATATTTTTGCTGAGCTGCATTAAGAGTTTTGCTTGCAAAATAGATGGGATGGAAGTGTTTACCATCTTTTTGTCCTAAGACCGCTCCAACTGCGAATTCACTTGCATCACACATAAGCTCAAATGGAAAGTTCCAATTCGGGCATTGACCGTATCACTTTGAAAGGAGTGATCAAGTGAGCTATTTTTCTTTTAATGCAATTGGAAATCTGTTGTGACTACCCATCATCTGAATTCGAATGGAGTACTCTATTTTCAAGTAATCTTAGTTTAGTAAGTGTCCGTGTCTGGCACTTTTTGAGAAGTCCCTTTGTAAATACGTATAAGTTACACCATACAACACTGGCAATGTCCCAAGAAAACTCTCATCCTTTGATACATAGTAAGGGGCGTAAGCTTAGGAGATTACCCTCGATCTTTGGGCTTGTCAAATCAAGGCATGCCATACACGAGACACTGAGGTTTCTATAGGCCTATTTAGTCAAATTCAAGGCATGTACCAGACACTTTGTGTCCAAGCACAATTCCTTCTTTAACCATAAGTGACATTTTTCCCAGTTAAGGACAAGATTTGCATCTTTGCAACGTTGAAGCATTTTATCAAGGTTGTTTAGACAGTTATCGAAGGAGTTTCCAAAGATGGAGAAATCATCCATGAATACTTCTACGGATTCTTCGATCATGTCATGAAAGATAACTAACATGCACCTTTGAAAAGTAGCGGGAGCATTACATAAATCGAAAGGCATTCGCCTATAAGCGTATGTTCCGAAAGGGCATGTGAAGGTTGTTTTTTCTTGATCCATTGGGTCGATTGGTATTTGGAAATATCCGGAAAAACCATCAAGGAAACAAAAAAATATTTATTTCATTCGAGTCTTTCTAACATTTAATCCATGAACGGCAAAGGAAAGTGGTCCTTTACGGTTTCTTCATTGAGTTTACGATAATCGATGCATACTCTCTAACCCGTAATGGTTCTTGTTGGGACAAGTTCATCTTTTTCGTTTGTTACAATTGTAATACCACCTTTCTTTGGTACACAGTGGATGGGACTTACCCAAGGGCTATCGATGATTGGATAAATAATACCAGTGTCGAGAAATTTAATGATTTCTTTCTTAACAACTTCTTGCATGTTTGTGCTTAATCGTCTTTGTTTTTGAAAAACTGGTTTTTTGTCTTCTAAGAGTTGAATTTTATGTTTACAAAAAGACGAACAGATTCCAGGAATGTCTGTTGTTTTCCAAGAAAAGGCTTGCTTGTGTCTTTTTAAAACAGAAATGAGCTTATTTTTGTTTTTCTCAGAAAGTTGGGACGATATGATTACAGGAAGAAAAGAGGGTTCTTCCAAGAATACATATTCAAGATGATTGGGAAGTGGTTTCAGTTTAAGATCCGAATGAGGTTCTTCAAGAGATGTCTTGATTTTATAATCGGTGTTAAAGGTGATCTTTCGAATGGCGGTTCCTCGATGTCAGATTCAGAGTCAGAGTTTTCGATATTTATAGCCATGAATTCATCGAATTCAGTAAAGAGTTTTTCTTCGAGAATAGTTCCTTCGATGGAATGAAGGATTAAACTCACTTCATCGAGAAGATCATCAAAATCTTCTTCTAAGATTTCGTCGATAACATCAATGCTAAAACATGTATCATCGTTTGAATAAGAGTGTTTCATTGCGGAATCGATTGAAAAGTTCATTCGTTCACTACCAACTCCAAGATTGAATTGTTTTTGTTTTACTCGAATTACTGCATCGACAATATAGAGGTAAGGTCTCCCTAATATTAGAGGAACTTTACTGTCTTCTTCCATTTCGAGAATAACGAAATTTACAGGACAGGTGAATTTACCAACTTTAACGAGCATATTTTTAGCCATTCTAATAGGGTGTTGGAATGATCGATCGGCTAAGCTTACGCTCATTTTAGTAGGTTTTAGAGTTTCAATAGATAATTTAGCATATAGATAATATGGCATGAGATTAATGCTAGCACCAAGGTCAGCTAAAGCATTGCATAAGAAAGCTTTTCTAAAAGTGCAAGGAATAAAGAAACTTTTTGAGTCTCCAAGTTTAGGTGGAACTTTGTTTTGGATCATAGCAGAACTTTCATCATAGTTTGGCATTCCTACTAAAACATTGACAAGAGGTACACTAATTCGAACGGCTCGAATCATGTTGAGGAATTTACCATATTGCGCTTCAATTTTCTCTTTTCAAAGGCATTGAGGATATGGGATTTTTGGTTTATAAGGTTTAGGAAGTGGAGTTTCTTTGACTGGTTTCAAAGTTTTTGATTTCGGTTGAGGTGTAGATTCTTCTTCTTCGTCCTCACTATCGAAGTTGATAGGAGTTTTAGGATCATTTTGCTAATCATTTGGGTTGATATGTACATCATAGGATTTACCACTTCGTGTAAATACGGCATTTACATGCTCGTTTCGAGCTTGCGGTGGTTGGTAAGGTTTAGATGAGCTACCTTTTGGGTTTGGTTGAGTGCTACTAGGAAGAGATCCAGAAGGTCTACCACATTTCATGTCAGCTAATTTGTCGAATTTTTCTTCAAGGTTTTGGATTGAGGCTTGCTGATTTTTGGTTGTTGTTTTGAATTTAGTTTTGAGTTCCATAAAAGTATCTTTGACAAAAGAATCGGTTGAGTGTTGAGCTTTTATGAATTCGCTTAATTGTTTTTGAAGGTCGGGTTTATCATCAGAGTTGGATCGATAGTTGTCTCGATTATAATCATTTCTTCCGCTTAAACGCCAATTATCGTGGTCACGATCGCGGTAATCATTGTAAAAACGAGTACGTCAGAAGGTTTGCATGAATTTCGCTTCTGCTTTAGGAGACATAGGTTTGTCATCTTCGTCATATTCGGGTATCAAGTGATTTGAACGGGATTGCATTTCTTTGTACTGAGCGTCCATTTTCATGGTCATGGCATCCATTCGAGCCATAATTTTGTCAGTATCAGAATTACTGCTACCTTCATCGGCGAAAGCAACAGTTTTCTTTAGAGAAGATTTTGTTTTTTGGTTTTTAGCCCAATCAAGCTTGAGTAAGACTTTGTCTTCGAGGAGTTGATAAGCTTGGTTTGGTGTTTTATAGAGGAAAATTCCACCAGCTGCGAAATTAAGAGCTTCTTGGGTTATTTCGTTGAGACCGTGATAAAAGATTTTAATGATATTGCCTTTGGATAGATTGTGACCATGGCAATTTCTGAGCATTTCTTTCATACAAAGCCAAGCTTCGATTATGGTTTCGTTTTCATGTTGAGATAAGGCTCGAATTTCTCCGAGGAGTCGATCAAAAATAGTTGGGGGGAAAGAATAGGCTTATAAAGGCGGTGCGAAGTTCATCCCATGTTTTGATGGTTCATTCGTTGAGTTCGTCAAGCCAAGTTTTTACTTCATCCATGAGTAATAGGGGAAACATCATTAGCAGACGGCTTCATTTTTGGTGTCTTTGTATTTAAACATATCACATATTCTGAGAAAGTCATGAATGTGTTTGTGCAGATCAGTTTTAATTCCACCATCAAATTGGTTTCCTTTGACGAGAGTCAAGTGGTTACCCTTAATTGTGAATTCGTTTGCTATTTCAGGAATCGTGATTGCGAAACCGGGATCATTTTAATTCCTGCCTTCTTTATTGGTTTGCATTTGTCGTGAGTATGTGGTTATCTTAGATGGCAAATCGTTCGCTGTTTCAAGGAATGGTGATTGCGGCATATGGGAGTCGAAGCTGACCCTCATCCACGGTCAGCAGCCACATGGTTCTCATTGATGTGCTGTCGTTAGGGTAATTTATTGATTACTATTTTTAAAGTTTTATTTAGCCGATCTTATCCTAAAACAACACTTTATACGGGTTGTGTACCTGATTCGTTGAGGAGTTTCGTGGTAAGTTCGGAGTGATCGATCACTAAGACGCGAGGAACACTTTCGTTAATTTATTAATTCTTTGGTTTTTCTAATCTAAGTTAGTCTAATCTATCTAACCTATGCTTAACCTATGTTAACCTAAATCTAATGGAAAAGGGGGTTTTCAGCCTGGGAGATGGGTCAGGTTTCGTGGTGGACTGATACCAATTCAAGACCAACTTCTAACCCTGTAATCAAATTAACAAAAGATTAAATGGCTAGGGTTATCTAATAAAGGAAAAATGTTTATTAACCATATTAATCTAATCAGTGAACGATGGGTTTGTTTTTAGTGCCAATGATTAACTTATCTCGTTAGCGGACATTATCATTCTTAAGACTTAGGCGGGACTTTTCTAAGACCTAGGACACGTAGAATTCTGTCAGTATTATAAACGGATCCGCATAAGCATCCTTATTTGCTGATTATAATCTATCTTTAGGGATTAAGGCGAATGGTGATCTTGTTAAAGCTAGCTATAAAGACTTTAACCACTTACTACTTAATGGCAAATTCATACACTAGTAGTCTACTAACAGAGTCTTTTTACCAATTGATTTAGAACGTCACTCTTGTTTACCAGAAGGTCACCTTTATGGCCAACTAAGGCTCACAATCAAAGGGTAAAGATAGGTCAGTTAATTTTGATCTATTGATCTAGATGTATATTATCAAAATTATGGAGAGTTTACGCCCTGGTTATCTAGATGTACTTTGGTCCGTATCATAGTCCAGTTGAGAATGGTAGGTCTTTTGACATGGTCCGCTACAAAAGCACGTAAACAAGTATGATGTTAAAAAAAAACAAAGCAATGCAATGATAAATTAAGAAATCGAGATTAAGCAACCATACATTAAGATCTTCATAACAATGGCTAATTCCCGACGGTATTAGCCTTCAAACGTCATAATTAATACAAGGAGTAATGATTTAGCCAAGGTAAATAATCGAGTAACAAATGATACCAAAAACTGATCGATTACAAGAGTAAGAAACATATTACTCGGTTGTCATCCTATGGAATTAATTCGTTTGTCGACCTCTTTACTCTTTTTCTCCTCTGAAAATTAACTTTTTTGGTTTAGGTATCGAGATGAGACTATAATTGATCACACTAAAAACTCGTTTTGAGTTTTCTATATATAAGGTATGAAGTGTTTCGATACGGCGTTTCCAAGGTACTGGAGTACGCGTATTGGGGGTTTCTTATAGTAGGGACACGTGTGATATTCTTCCAGAATTATTTTATTCCATATCAGCTTGGAATACGGCGTATTGGTCTTCTTGGATTCGGGAGTATTAATCTTTCATTCCTTCGTGGTCTGTGGTGAGTGCAGGCACAGATATGTCGTATCTTCCTTGATGGATACGGCGTATTGGTCAAAACTGTTAATCTTCAATATCTTGTTTAAGCTCCAGAATCGTGCCTTTTAGTCAATCTTCACATGTACTCCTTAATTTACTGCAATTTCAAATATGAACGATTAAGTGACAATTCTTTTGCAGTAATTATTCAAAAATGGGTTTAATTACATGGAGATAAATGCTGCTTATAACATAGACGTTATTTGATGTCATCAAATATCCCCCCACTTGAATCCTACGTGTCCTCAAGTAGCCTTTAGAAGTTTATAAAAATGTATCCCTAAGGATTTTTCCGTTTAAGCATTTATTTGATCTATTACAAGTACACAACCAAAACAAACCTAACGAAATAGGAAGATGAAAACAACTCAAATCACTAACTAATCTATGTGGTAACATGTATCTAATTCGTACAATTGCATCGGTCGTGACATAGTATACTATCTATAGATTGGCAAGGATGCTCATCTCCACCACTAGAGCTAAGTAGTAACAAGTGTATAAAGGTTAAAATGAGTTTTTATTTATAGCGCTTAGGGTTGTATTACTCTAACTCATCTTTTCGATACCAATATTCTAGGAGGGCGACAAAGACCACACACACACACCCGTAACGACGGGATAGACACATGTGACTGCTCACTCCCACCTCGAATAAGCTAAAGAGTAGGACTAGTAGAGTAATATAGGGTTTCTAACTTTCACCAATAGTAATAAACCAACGAGTCAGCTGAGACATGCATACATGGCCGTAACGACGGAATAGACATGCATGCTCGATCACATCCTCATTCGCGTAAAACCCATGGTTAATGATTAGAAAAAGGAATTAAATTGTTGTTAAATAAAAATTACAAAACAAATAGACTAGGTCCAAGATATAAGTTGCTAGACACTTTTTCCCGACCGTTACCATGACAAAGACACAACTATTTACAAACATCTTGATCATTGATCAAAAACAACAACCAAAGTTGGCGTTCCCGTAACGGTCAACTTCCCAATCATCCCATACTTTACAAACTTTTACAAGACAAGTGGCGATATCTACCACTTTATACAATACTCTACATCGTTGATTTTTAAGACGTATCAACGAATAATCGATCCTTCATATAATTCCTTCGGTCTAAGCTCTTGCGATTATCTCCAAACTTTCCTTCTCTCTTTTTTTGTTGCGATTTTTCTAATTTTTTCGATTTTTTTTGCTAACACTATACTACGAAACTCGGTGTAATTTCACCATCTTCACGATCATAATAACTCCGGATAATTCCTTCGGTAATTCTTCGTTCTTCGGACGTACCAATAATTGCGTTGGTAGTAAAAATACATGAGTTTTGACTACTTTATACATTCCCATTTGCAATGTGCAAATTTCTTCCCAACCGTACCAAAGATAGAAAATTGACACAAGACTCGGGAAATACATACTTTACACTTTACGCAACTAGTAACTGATAAATAGACATAATCTAACAGGGTAGGCTAAGGTGTAAAGGTGTAACGAAACAGATAGTTGGTGTAATTCCTAAAGGATTGGCTCTACGGGTTGTTCTAGGGGTATCTTACTCTTAAAATGAGAGTAAACAAAGGGTTTATACGGGGGTTAACTAACCAGTGTAGTTAGTTAATAAAACAACATGTATAGGCTTTTTGGGTGTAATCCTAAAAATTTACCAATTTAAACAAGTTACTCCATCTAAATCCATAGTACTCATTATTGTGGTCTCGAATAGATATACCAAGCCAAGTTCTAAAGTCTACAACATCACCGGCACACTCATATTTTTGTGGAATTTAGGTAAACATTTGGAAACGGATAAGGTTAAATCCTCACAATATCTAACAAGGGTTATTGTGTGCGGGTTATGTATCAAGTAATTTCACAAAAGTATGCTTGAAAAAATTTTAAATTTGAGCATAATTTAAGCATTTTATGTGAAAAATAGGACAAGTATACATTCTAATTCCCATCCCCCCACTTGAATTATACAACGTCCTCGTTGTATAGATAAAACATTAAAAATGGGAATTAAAAGAATTAGAATGAGAAACTCCCCTGATATTTTGCTCGGTAGATTCTCCAAGTTGAGTTTATGAGCAAGAATGTGTGTTGTAAATGCGTCTGAATACCAGCATGACTACAATCACACATAGGATTCCAGATGATCGATACTTCACCAACTTCGTCGATTTCTTTGCAGCGAGGTCCTGTGTAAAATATAGGAAAAACATGCAAAATTCCTATCTCGGGTATTTACGGTTAATCTAAATAAGCTAAATAAAACTGTACAGGAGACTGATACGCCATATCCATAAATTGGAATACGCCGTATTGAGAAACCTGTAAAAAGTATCTATATATGGGTTAGTCTGTTGAATACGCCGTATCATGTGCATGAATACGCCGTATTGACATAACTGACAATAATGTTTTAAAAGTGCATAAAAATAAAGGACTGATAATGTCTATAGATTCAATACGTCGTATGGTATGGAGCGGATACGCCGTATTGATGTCTGGGAAGACAGACTCGATAAAAAAATAACAATCCGGGTTGTCTCCCGGGAAGCACTTTTGTTTCAGCTAGTCTTTAAGTTAGACTTTTTCTTTTAGCTTTCTACTTCATATCATGCACGCTAATGTGCCCGCATGTGAGCCATTCTTCCATTGACGGTACTCAGATAAAATCTACGAACGAGCTATGGTGCTAAACTTACTGCCAGTCTTGTTCTATCATGCATAAACAAGTCAAAACGTCATATCATAATATATACAAAAAAATGGGAACCTGTTTAAAGTTAGATACATCATGACATGAATAATAAATGTACAAAAAATAGAAAAACCTAAAAAGATATGGAGTAGAGAGACTCATGGTCTGGCTGCTTCTTCTGTTGGGCTATGAGGTTGCTTCGCTCCGTAGGTCCTCTATCTAATCTACGTCTCTGGATATGGTATATGGGTCTCAGAAATATCATACATAGGTTGCTCTGCAGACGTCTAACAGTTGCTGATTTGCCATACGGTAAATCTAGAGTGGTATATGGGAATCTATCCTCCACCTCAACGCTGCTCTCCTCCCCCAAATGCCCTCAGTTCTAAGAACCTCTTCTTCTCCTCGCTATCCTTTGATCCATTTCTGGCTAGTCAGTCTGCAGGTGGTGGCGGTGGATGCCTCGCTCAGGTGCTGAATCGTTGGAGCACCTCTATTCAACTATAAGAGCATCCTTAACGGCCATAGGGGCACCAGCCGCGCACCCTGCTTGCCTCTTGGTCCTGGGGCTACCCAAGATCAAGTATCGTCAAGCTCTACGCAGTTCTACAGTTCACCCCGACCCCCAATCTCAGTCATATCAATAACAGGGAGGTCTCGCACAATCATAGTCAGTCCCTGGAGCCTCTCCTTAGTAAGTAATCCGAAATACTCAGCCAAACAAGCAACAAACTGGCCTCCAGATATCATCGCCCCGTGCTTGCTCCTCGAATCGAATAACCTCAAATACCTAGCCAACAGATAAGGGATGTTTGAACCGAACATATCCTTCCCCTCTATAGAATAAATCAGTCATGATCACCTTCTTAGGTGCCTGACTCCTCCCAGCAATACTACACGCAATCAGCTTGTGGCACAGCCAAAGCATAGGATCCCTGATAGAATTATACGATGGGGTTATGCCAAGGAAATCTCTAGCAGACGAAATCCCTATCCAGTAAGCACTCAGATCCCCTTTATCGGGGACCTGTCTCCAACTCTCGGCCTAGTATGCACCGAATCCAATCGACTCAATCTCCTCATTAGTATGCAGGCCCATACCCAAAATAAACTCTCTCCAGTATACGAAGCCTAACTTCACCTAATGAAAACTGTAGAGTCCAGCTGTATACCAAATCAAGCACACTCCTCTCCAAAACCTAAATGTACTAAAGAAACTCCGAATGAGGGACTCGCTCACGCGCCTCTAATCGCAAATAGCGCGCCTCCTACCGCTCAGCTATAAATACGATCTGACTTGAGCGTGTCACTCGCGCGCCGCATAAGTATCCACCGCTCACTCACCGCCCAATCCCTATCATCAGCTCTGTCATTCCTCAAAGTAAAAACGAGAACTCGCGCCCCCCCCCGGTAGTACCTTCTTATCGTATATCCTGCATCCTAATCCGCTCCTCAAAATCACTCGCTCGCTCGCACGTATCGTGTTCTTTACTCGCACCTCAAACCTAAGATACCAATGCCTCTGATCCCTAGGTGGAAGAGCCATATCAGCAAAATCAATGAGATTAGTACAAAGATTATAAATTTTAAACCTTCTGTTCTGAGAGTGTATACGACATATTCATATATGGATACGCCGTATAGAGATCTGTTTACCCAATACGCCATATAGATGTAAGTTAATACGGCGTATGAGATTTAAAACGCATGGTCGTAATCTGATCAATACGCCGTATTCATTTTGTTGAATACGTTGTATTTTTGTTTAAAAATTGGGTGAATTTGAGTCAATGCGCTGTATCCATGTTAGTGGATACGCCGTATTGCTCTGCAGTTTAAAAACGAAAAGGGGTTTTCATTTCTACCCATTTTGACCCATTATCAATTCCTAAAACTTCTTTACTTATTTGCAGAGGAAAAGGGGTCCAAAACTAGCCTATGCATAGTTAAGCTCTCAAAACCAAAATCAAAGTCCTAACCCTAACCCTAATTCTAATTTAATTAAAAAATAAAACACAGCGGCAAGGGGAGAACGATTACGTACTCCTCTATTAACCTAGATGAGAAAACGAATCGAGAGAAAATGATTTCTCAATGTTATTGATTGCCGATAAAAATGTGTATGAGGGTGGTGTTTGTGCAGAAAATGATTCGGCGTATCAGTGGGAGAGAGCTAGAGAGCGCATAGATAGATATAATACGTCGTATTGATTTAATGTCCAATAATGTGTATTCAGGCGAAATTTGTTGACTTAGCTCAATCAGTTTAAAAACGTGGATAAGATATATGTGTTCTATCTCGTCGTAATTTGTTTGCGCTGACCACCCTGTGTGTGTGTGTGTGTGTATGGAGAGTAGTGATAGATCCGCGCCCTCCCCGCCCCCCCCTCCCCCGCGTGTGTTGGGTTGGTGTCGTTCCCCCCCCCCCCCTCCCCGCGGCGCGCGCGCGCTCGCCCACCGTTTCCCTTAGTAAAGATATCGTACCTTGGCCTCAGCAACTTTTGGTAAACACATCCTTATATTACCGTTTAGGGTCGAAAAGGGTTGCAAACGGCAATACATGAGTCGTAATAAGATTTAATACCATCCCGTTGACAAGATAATTCCAATTTATGATATTAACCTTTAATTCCATGATAAAACTTTCCACATTGAAAATTTTATTGATTTTATCATGACTTGGTTCTAGAAATTTCTTTAACCCTTGTGTATTTGCATTGCCCCCCGAAGACTAAATTATTCAGAGAGAGATGATAGAGAGATAGATTTTTTCTTTATCCGACTTTAGATTATCAGGATAAATTATGTTGAAAGGGAATAGATCATTAAAGTACAAAACGTTTTGTTCCACTTCATCATATTCGGACAATGATGTTTCATCTTTCAAATCAAATTCATCGATATGTTGAGGGCTTAAAGTGGGTTCAGTTAAGTAATCTGATTTAGACGTTAGAGCATCATTGTAAACAATGGCTGGAAATTCATTCTTAAAATCTTTAAAGAAGTCTAAATCATCAAAACAACTGACCTTTGGCTCGGGTGATGGAAATGAAGGCATATTGACTTTTTCATTATCATTTTCTAAATCCATTTTTAAATCATTGACAGAAATTATTTTATAAGAAAACGAGTTTTTGTCAAAAATTACTGTGTAATCTTCATCGTCGGATTCGTCAAACGATATTCTAAAGTCAATTTCATTAATGTTAAGAGAACTTATCGTGGGTTCACAAGAGAGTGTTTTTTCAGATGTTAACTCATCATTGAAGGCTATAGCTGGGAATTCGGTTTCAACGGATCTAAGGCCGTGAACGTCTTCATCATTCCAGATCTTACCATACTTAGCAGTTTCCAAGTTATACACCTTACCATGCCTACAAGCCTTTTCCTCTTCAAGCCTGATGTATTCTTTCATGGTAATGTTCGGGTTGTCCATCCTGTAATAAACTTGCTAGGAAAGAAAATCGTCAAATAACTTATACGTCGTATTCAGTAAACCGAATACGCCGTATTACATAAACGCAATAAGCAAACAAACAGGAATATAAACTATTCTTAACTACACTAATCCTAAGGGTTAGATCTAATTTAATGTTAAAAACCAAAATACCAAATAAAAATCAAGATTAATTTTCACTCCCCGGCAGCGGCGCCAAAAACTTGAGGTGTCGTTGTGTGGTGTATATTTATGATTCATGTTTTAAATTTATATTTTGCCGACTTTACCAAAAACAACACTTTGACGGGCAGTGTACCTGGTCAGATGGGAGTTTCATGGTAAGTATGAGGTCGTTACTAGAGCTGAAGAAAATCTTCATTTTTTTTTAATTTTTTTATAATATTCATTGGCGTGCTTATCTAAACTAAGTTAATTCTATTCTATGTTAAACCTATGCTAAACCTATGTTAATCTTAAATCTAACGGATAAGGGGGTTTTCAGCCTGAGAGACTGGCATGGGTTTTGTGGTGACTAAAATCAACTTAAGACACTAAAACACACGCAAGCAAATTAATAGAAGATAAAAGAGCGGTCTAGCCAAATATAAGAAAATTGTATTAACCATTATTAATCCAATCAGAACGTTGGTTTGTTTATTTAGTGCAATGATTAAAACTGATCTCACGCACCGCGCACCGCGCACACGCTCTCATCGCTCTAACGCGTACTTAGTTCAACAAGGTATAATTTAAAAAAATTCTCCCACATGCAGAAGTACCTCGCATAATATGACCTAACGGAATTTCTCCCTGTACTAACTCACCCAATGTTTATAACCGATGAATCACCAGTCCCTATAACGCCTCATCCGTCTCCTCCTCTCCGCGCTCGCCACCTCCTTCGACCCCCCCTCACCTCTCTCCACGTCCGCGGGCATAAAGCAATGGTGATCTTGTTAAACCTTAGCTCATAGAGACTCTACCCACTTACTACTTAACAACAATTCATACATTAGTAGTCCACTAACCAAGTCTTTACCAATTAATTAAGAATGTACTCGTTGATCCCAAGGGTCACCTGCCGGTCTAACTAAGCTCACAATCTAAGGGCAAAGATAGGTTATTATTCGTGATCTTATTGGTCTAGATGTATAAATCACTATATGGAGAGCCATCCCGGCATCTAGATTACTTTGTCCTTATCACTAGATCCAGTTGAATGATAGGTCGCATACAAAAGCACGTAAACAAGTATAAACTGATAAACATAAACAAGCAATCAACGATAAATTAAGCAATCGAGATAAACAAACCAAACATTCAGATCTTCATAATAATGGCTAATACCCGAAGGTTGCCTTCAAACATCATAATCAATACAAAAGTAATAATTTAGCCAAGGTAACTAACCGAGTTAACGAATGATACTAAAAACTAAACGATTACAAGAGTATAGGAGATTACAAGTTGTTTCCTATGGAATTAATTACGTTTCAAGACCTCTTATGCTCTTCTTCTCCTCTAAAAATCGACTTTTATGGTTTAGGTATCAAAAATATGATTTAGCACCCTGAAAACTTGTTTTTGAGTTTTCTATTTATAAGGTTTGGAATATGGTCAATACGGTGTATTGACTGAGGTCAATACGGCGTATCGGGTGTTTCTTGGAGTAGGGACCACGTTTGATATCTTCCAGAATATTTTATTTCCATAGCTTGAATACGGCGTATTGGTCTTCCCTGGATACGGCGTATTGATCTTGTTTCCTTCGTGGTCTTTTGTGAAGTGTAGGCACAGATACGCCATATCTTCCTTGATGGAAACGACATATTAGATGTCAGAACAATAATCTTCAAATGTTTTCGTTTAAGCTCTAGAATGCATGCCTTTTTGCTAATCTTTACCAAGTACTTCATAATTATTGCAATTCTCAAATATAAACGATTAAGTAACAATTCTTTGCAATAATTATACTAAATGATGCTATAAAAGTAACGTTATTTGATGTCATCAAAGATCTACACAACCACGTCCATACAGCAGGGTTGTTGACTCATTTCCCATGTTATCATAGGTCTTGAACCAGCATCTATCTTTACATACATACATAGTTGCTCCTGAGTCAACCCACCACGCAACATCATCATCCTTTCAGTGAGTTGGATGAACCATCCACTAAACCCTTTATGCCTGAACCATTGGCTTTGCTGCCAACATTAACACCTTTGCAACCCCTTTTAATGTGACCAGTTTTGCCACACTTCCAACAAGTAGGTTTAGCCTTCTTGTTAGGATCAACCCTTGTGTTATCATGATGTTTACATTTACCCTTGTTGTCATTGTACCTGGAGGAGTTGTTATGCTCCGCCATATTAACAACTAAAGGACTAGCAACATTGTTGCTCTTTTGCTTGTCACTATCCTGCACCCTGAGGGACTCCTCAATGCGTAGATGACTGCCCAAGTCAACAAGAGTTAATTCCTCCTTCAAATGTTTCAAGGTGTGCTTGAAATATTTCCATGAAGGGGGAAGTTTATCAATGATACATGAAACCTGAATGGATTTATCCATGTTCATCTTATGTTGTGTAAACGTTCCAAGTATACCAAGAAGTTCATTATATTGTTCCAAGACTGGTCTTGAATCAGTCATTTTGTAATTTGTGAAATTACTAACATGGAACTTCTTACTTGATGCATCATCAGCCATATACTTGACCTCCAAGGAATCTCATAGTTCTTTGGAAGATTCAACATTTTGGTAAATATTAAATAAAAGATTAGACATGCCATTGAGGATTAAACGTTTGCAAACATAGTCATCATTTTCCTATTTGTTCCTCCTTCTGATTTGATCTACGATAGCATTCTCACCATCTTCGGGAATAGGAGTAGTGAGCACATACACCACACTCATGCCGGAAAGCAAGGAGTGCATTTTTTCTGCCATCTCCTAAAGTCCACCCCTTCAAACTTGTCAAGCTTGGGAAAGTTTGAATCCATGTGTTTCATAGCAGCAGCAGCAGCCATTGATTATCACAAAATAATCTTCTTTGATTGTTGGTTTATATGAGAGCCCAGAACTGGGTAAAGATAATCAATGCCTAGCTAATTACCAATAAAGGTTACCGGATATCACTTGAAGTTGTGTAATCGCTTTCCAAAGAAGATTATTCGACCCTATGCCTAGGTTGCACGAATACCTCCTTGGGATAAAACCAAGTGCTTGTTCTTGTTTTAGGCACAAATCAAGAACCCTTCGCTTCTAAGTGTTTTATGCTTTCTTTTTTTATGCAGTTGTAATCTCTTATTTATAGGGGATATACTCAAACCCTAATCAATGGAATTATAAAAGATTAATGGTCCCATTAATCTCTTTCATAATTAGCCTTTATAATTGTATGAATTAGTGATTACATGATCAATTTAAACACGGTCATTTAATGCAGTCAAATTTGCGACTTGAATAGGTGAAAGTTGTTACAAGTTAGTTGAATCCATTCCAGC
>BQNB010076559.1:0-31124 GCA_026074375.1 Tanacetum coccineum
TATAAATGTGAAGTTTTAAGTTATAAAATGTTAAATAGCAAAGATTTAAATGAAAAGTTTACAAAGACTTAAAAAATGAGAAAAATGTTTGGATTAACAATAAAGCTCAAACCTTTTGTATTATCTTTGTTCTAAAACACAAAGCTCGTCCTTAAATCCTAAGATATAAAGATAACTTGCTAGAAGAAAGAGTTTTTAACACCAAAAGAACACGTGTCATCTTATTTCGCCAAATTGTAGGTTTTTTCGAACCACTTACTCACACTAAATTATCTCCGTGACGATTGATACCAATTGTAATAAGTCACTTTTACACACAAATACAATAAGCTACTAATAATCACAAGGCAATAAGCTAGAATAAGATGAGAAGAAGAAGAAGAAAGAAGCTAAAGAGAGATAAGAGAGGTAGTGGTGTAGAGAGAAGAAAATTATTATTTCACCATAGAGGGAATGGGAGAAACAATACAAGAAAGGATTCTAGTGTCTCATATATACACACCTTGTGAAAAGAGTGATATTTATACCCAAGTCCAATATAAGGAGCCGTGTAGGGTTAAGAGAGAAATGGGTCGGACTTGGGCTTTTGATGAGCTTTAGCTCGTAACATATGCAATATTAGTTTAAAATCTCAAGCTCGTTTACCCGACTAGCCTAATACAATATTACAAAATTCGTAAAAGTGAATAACCGACACTTCACAAAATAAGCATTCCTGATAAGTGCTTAATTACACATATCTTTTACCTCTAAAAACGAGCTTAAATGACCAAAAACAGACAAAAACTGCCAAATATATGTTTGTTTTGCATTTGTATTGTGCAGGAAGTGGATATCAACAAAAAGACAGAAAACCAAGCCAAAATGACAAAACTGAGCATGGAATGGAAAAGACTGTGCAAAATCAAGGCCAAAGTCCAAAAATGCCAAAGTCAGAGTCAATACTGAAGAATCAGCAATCAAACCGGAGCCGGAACTGAAGAATACTATTGAATGCAATCTTAACCCATCTGATGGGCCGGGAAAGCCCAATAGTATAATTATTGATTGGGATGAAGATGATGAAAAAGAAAAAGTAGATTTCATTTATCATTTTTATGTTTAAGTAGGAGAAACTTGTAGAAAGATATAACAATGCTCTTTGTGAATGTCCTTTATACGAACCCTTTTTTCTTCATCCCACCTTCTACGAATGTTCCTTATACGAACCCTTTTTTCTTAATCCCACCTTCGTACATTCCTTCCTTCATTGTCCCTTCATTAAGCTATAACTTTCCCCCCTTCCTTCCTTTATACACTTAAAATATTTTATCATTTTTACCAACGTTTTCTTCCAATTTATTAGTCTTCTTCCTCTTCTGATAACTTATTTTTGTAATTGAAAAATATAACGACCTTATATAAAAAGTTCGTTACTTACTGAGTTATACATAAGTTTAATAAACTTTAAAATCATCTCATATGACTCAAAAACTCTTAAGTTTAAAAAGGTTAAATAGTTAAAACTTTTACATTTTACATAGTCATGAAACATTAACGCACTTTATAAATAAAAAACAAACTTTTCACGAGGAGGTTAAAAACATGTAACCATCAGTGAACAATAACCTTTTTCCGATTGTAAATATAGAGCTGTAAATTAACTGAACATTTCATGAAGCTTGCGGTAAAATGTGTGGTAATGTGCGATTATTTATTAAATAAACGAACATGAACAAGATCTTATTAGAGCATCTACAATGCATCAAGTTTTAAAGACTTGATGCATTAAATGCATTAAATGAACATCACATTTAATAAGCAAAGCTTTTAGAAAAGACTTACCAAGTCTTTGTAAAAAATCATTCTAAAAAGCCTTGAATGCAATGGCAAAAACCCATCAAAAAGCTTTTTCCAATAGTGAAGACTTTTCCCATTGGGGATGCTCTTATCGTTTAGTTAAATGATCGAACATGAACAAAAGCTCCGTTCGTTCATTCATGTTCCCGAACACCTGATTATACGTTCGTTAATTTTTATTTTTGTTTGTTTTTATGATCCGATATCATATATTTTTATCACATGATTTGAAATCGGTATACTTAAACAAATGTAGATACATAAAACTAGGGGTGTCAATTTTCGACACGACACGATTAATGATACGAACCCGACACGAATTTAAACAACTTTTTGTTAAAGATAAACAGGTTTAGGTCAAAAACAGGTCAACCTGTGTAACATGTTTATTAAACCGGTCGTGTTTTGATTGAGTAAGTATTAAATAGGTCAACCCATGAATCTGTTTATAACTTGAAATTTATGTTAGATTTGAATTAAATGTATTTTGTTTTGTACTTAACATGAGTGAATTACGATTATAACTTATGTATCATTGAAATTATCGTATAGTTGTTTGTATGTTATGTTTATCATTTATTAGAGGGTTTTTGCACTCTAGAGTCATTGTACTTTTTCAAAATGTTCATTTAGGTCATTGTAGTATTTTTGTGTGTATTCAAGTCATTATACTATTATTTAGACTTAATAGAATAACTAAACTTTTAGAAATCATACAATAGAGTCATTTATATTCTATGTCGACTCCATCTCAACTTTCATGTCATAAAAAAAGTCAATATGACACTACATCATTATTTTCACGTCATAATTTTTTATTTTAAAATTTTCTTTTGCAAATTTATTACTTCTATTTATTTATTTTTATAAAAACTTGGTTATATTATTTACTTCTAATTTGTATTTATTCGTACATCAGTTACAATCAACCAAGCTTGTTTATAAGTTTTAACAATCATAACTTTAAATTTTAAAATTTTAATAGTTTATACAATTCTTATGCACAACGCCAAATACGAGTATCGTGATACAATTGTACACCTAAACTTATCGTATTTTTTTTAGAACGGCAACTATTATAAAACCAACTAGCAAGAAGCTAGAAAAAGAATTACAAAGAGATCAAATAGAGGTGTTGCAACCAACTATCCCAACTAAAAGTACAATTACATCTAGAAAGGCACCAAGTGAAAGAGCGCGAAACAATATCGTCAAAAATAACATCTTTACGAGGGGCTTTCGACGAGAAGAGCAACTGATTACGAAACATCCATATGGGGGGGGGGGCGGGGGGGGGGGGGGATTTTATTAAAACACTAAGCAAGAGCTAGATCAAACAAGAACAATATAAGGGTTCTTAAGCCAATCGTCCCCACTTGAACGACGCTTTACATCTGAATTTACACCAATAAAAAGAACTAGAAAAAAATTATCAAATATCAGCACCTTTTTCAGGGACTCTTATCAAACAGAAGCTTGATGCAAAGTTCCACATATACCACCACTACAAACCATATAAATCACCCCAAAAGCCTTGAGATTGGATTGAATCGAATAAGAAACCAACCAACTCGCCATTCCTCGTAAGAATTCACATCCGAATAGTCGATATTCCACCAAGAAGATATCTTACTCAATAATCTGTCTTCACTACAACGCATTGATAGAAAATATGGTGTGTCGATTTCCACATCCGCATTACAAAAGGACAAACAAATCGAAGTCAATATCCATCCACTACGAGGGAGTAATAAAAGCGTTGCAGCGCGTTAGATTGACCTTTCCAAGCTAGATATTACCCCTGATTGGCACAGATTTAAACCCACCTAGTCGCAAATCTACTAACATCCTGAAACTGATTCCCATCAATCTCCTTTCGAATTGAAGCCACCGAAAAGACCCCATCACTTTCTAACGTCCAAACGTAACGATCTTCGCAAGGCACTAGAGTAGTCATCCGAGAAATCTTAGCAAAGAGTTAATGTGCATCTCTTTCAATCCACTTCTCGCTTTTCTTCGAAATAGTTATCAAAACTTGACACATTCAATTTCAACTAACATACCATACTATTCAACTCAAGAGCGAACATACGTGGGAACAGCTCTTTAATGACATCGCCTTCATACCATTTGTCGACCCAGAACCGCGTGTTCTCCCCATTCTCCAGCTTCAATCGGATGTAATCTGCAACATTAATACCCCGACCTTGTAACACCCTTACTTCGTGAACTATCATGTCCAGCAGTCGAACTCCATCAGAAATAGACCTAATCAAATTCCTGTCTCCCCATAAATAGCCTTAATCACTTTAGTCCCATAAGAACATTTCTGAGAATAAACCTGACAAACCCACATGAGCAATGAGGACCTCTATTAAGGGCAAACAAGCCTTTAATACCCCTAAACCCCCTTAATCCATCGAGTTAAGATCTTGTTCCAGTTTACCAAGAAGCTTTGTTACTCTTCGGATCGCCATTAAAGAACCGACTAACAATAGATTAAGAATTTAAGAATACCTTTAGGGAACCTTAAAAATGACATATGGAAGATTGGCATGAGATCCTACAAACGGACTTAAGAAGAGTAAGTCTGCCTCCGATTGAAAGGAGTTTCATCTTCCATCTAGAAAGACGAGATAACACCTTGTCCACCACTTCTTTCCAAGCTTGCTTCCTTGACATATTTCCCCCAACTTTCGTACCCAAATAAGTGAATGGAGTCTTAAGATAAACATCCCAAGTTAGAAGCCGCGTTCTTAACCATCTCCATCTTCAATTAACACCCATAATCTTACTCTTATACAGTTAAATACCGAAGACCAAAAGCCCGAAAAACAATCCAAAACTCGAACAAACGAATCGATATTGATCTCACACATTGGCCAAGAAAGATTGGCGTATCATCCGCATAAAACAAAATGAACAAATTCACCATTGGAAATAAATTTGATCCCCGTAAACAAACCCGCATCTCCCATATCGTGAAAAGAAATATGCATGCTCTCCATAAAAAAATGAATAAAAAAGGGATAAAGGATTACCTGTTTAGAAACCTCTAAAAATCTGAAATTCCTACCGTAGACTACCGTTGACAAGATGGACTCCCCCTGGAGATCTAAAGACAACTTTGGAATCCAAGTCCCTCCATCTTACCTACCGAAACCAAAATTATTTAACCACAACATCCACGAAATCCCAGCACGAATCAAAAGCTTTCTCGAAATCAACTTTTGAAATAAGATCGTGTTTTTCTTCTTACGACACCATGAAGAACCTCATCAAAAAAAATGACCGCTCGATTTGTCTGTCCCCACAAAAGCGATTGAACCTCATTGAGACAAGATCACCAAGCCACACCAACTATCGTTCGCAGATTTTAGCAATAATCTTGTTAAGCTCCCGATCCAAACGTATAGGACGAAAATCCTTAACCATGTTGGCATCAAGGATTTTTAGGAAATCAAAGCAATAAAGATCGAGTTACATCCATATCGGAAGTTTCACCATACATGTAGAGAATATTCAACATCCTCGAACACTTCCTTCTCAAACACAAGCCAAAAATATACGGAAAAAGCTAAATGAACAACCATCCTACCCTAGACTTATCAACGCCGCAATCCACACAGCCCCTTTTAACCATCCTCTTTAGAATCAAGCGTTCCATATCCTCTTTCATAATCTTCGATAAGGAGACAGGAAAAGGGGTATCATACACGCTCGATTCACTAATGGTTATTGAACAACCCTGAAAATGTACAAAGAATTCACGCTTTAACCTGAACTGGTCATCGACCCCGTCCATACACCTAATACCCCGAAATATTAGATTGATTGCGCTATCTTGTTATCATACCATGAAAAAAACTTCAATTTTCATCTTCCTCGAATGCTCATTTAATCTTCTTTTTGAGCATTTTCGAAGCTTGAATATATTACCTGATGAATCTTGTTGAGAATCTCCCGTATGTTTTCTGAACCCACCTATTCGAGACAAACTCCCTTATCAATAAACCTCATCACAACCGCAACTTTCCTCCTTTAAGGAATAGATTCTCAACACTCGCGAATCGACCAAAAGAAATAGAGAGCCACTCCGAATCCGGTCCCTTTAAGAAATTTTAAGTTTAACCCAAGAAATTCGGATGGCATTTTTAACTGTTACAGGAGCCACGTTCCCAAAAGAATTCCCCGAACCAACTTGATGTCATAACCATCAAACTCCAGTACATTACGTAGAATCGAAAAGGAAAAGGAACCTACATCATACCTACTTCACGTAATAAAATAGGACGATGTCTGAAATAAACCGCTCAAGTATACATGATATTAGGACAACAGCACAACAAAATTTTCCGAAACAAAAATGGATCCAATTTACTCATTTAGAAGCAGATTTGAGACACCATGTTATAAGCCGTCCACCTAAAGGACTTCATCAAGACTCGCGTTGTATATTAATGAATTGAAAATCTTCAGCCGTCGTGCTCATGTAAAATTCGAACCATAATCTGTCGATTTATATCTCACCTCATTAAAGTCGCCCATCATAACAAGTTTACCAACGCCATTGATTCTACACATGCGCCAAATTAATCCCAATGACATACGCTTTTCTTTAGCCCTTTGAGGCGCATAACAACTACTATCAAAGATCAATCCCAGATTCAACCACACACCTCGAACACATGACAAAAATAGTCTGATCTTCGTAAAGCTACACCTTCGAAAAAGATTAGGGATCCAAATGGCACAAGACCCCTCCCGATTACCAACGAATCACTATGCACAATAAATAAAATTAGAATTACCACCAGCAAGACCTCACACTACATAATCAAAAGACCCCATCTTAAGTTTCTTGAAGTACCCACAAAACATTCACTTTTATTATAACACACAACCCTTTTACCCAATCTTTTTTGGCCTTTGGGCGAGGCCTTTGAACATCAATAACATAAAATACATCGATTAACCCTATATCTCCTTGGGATTCAATGATCTCAGTGATATCCTTGATGCACCCATCCATGTTATAACCCATAGTTTGGCCCACCTTCATAACTTCCTCCATAAGATTTAAAATATAACCCCCCGTTCGCGGCAGAACAGAGTACTTAGAGTGACCCGAACGCTTTGATTCAGAATTTTTGTTTACCGACTCAAAATTATCCTTACCATCGTCAAGGTTAACAAACAAATTATCATCTCTCTCATTTTCTCCGTAGTCCTTCATGTCAAGATAAGTATATATTGATTATAAAAAAACAAAAATGACAAGTTGTTTGATGACATAGAGGTCAAAGTGGAGTAAAAAAAGAGTATAGATGACTCAACTCTCAAAGTTTAGTTAGTATTTTAAATATTGATAATAGTGCTGTGACTTTTTTTTAGAACGGCTTGTTAGTTGTTAGTGGTTCAAGTCTAGCAGTGACATTCAATTGGGCAGTATGTTGTACCCTGAACCCGCATGTACTTCCTCCTATTCTGCCTAAAGGGGTAAAAGTCCTGGGTGAGACTCGAACTCGAGACCTCCCCTAGCCAAACATCCCCTCCCCGAGCATTTATAAAAAGTACAATGACCTTAGGAAGCGAAAACCCCTTATTAGATCCTTATATCATTATTGCATTAAAATTAGTTAAATCAACAAACCACCAACCTTATTCACCGCTTGACTTATTTACTTAAACAAGTTAAAACTCACAAACGGGTTATACGTGTTATGCAGGTCTGGGTTAAAGTTGAGTATTTTGACACGGTTAATAAATGGGTCGTGTTTGGGTAGAGGTTATAATAACCCGTCAACCCACGAACCCGAACCGGTCAACCCAAACACGACTTGATTACCACCCCTACATAAAACACAATACTTTGTAATATATATATTCTTTCGTCTTCATCTGTTCATATATGTCCGTTCATTTACTGTTCATTTAATCTGTTAGTGAACATATATGAATGTACACGAACAATCTCATTTTTTTAATGCACAAACACGAACAATCTCATTCTTTTAATGCACAAACGTGAACTGTCTCATTTTTTTAATGAACGAACATGAACAAAAAATTTGCCGGTTTAAGTGTTCGTGTTCGTTCATTTATCTGGTTCAAATTAAACGAACAAACATGAACAAGACTCTGTACGTGTTTGTCCCGTACATTTACACCCCTAATTGTATATCACCTTGCATGTTAGCAATTAATGCGACCTATAGCCCTTGAAATTAAAGTGCATCATTTGGAGATATCGGTCGTGTTATTTTTAACTAAATGCACGAGCATTTTTAGTTATCAGAAACTATATCAATGTGACCACCACTCTGTATGAACATGTTTTTAAATCATATAAGCTTTCGTATTGTATTTATTCAAAGATATTGAAAATTATAACTTCAAATTCTATATCTCGTTTGATGTATTCGCGTTACTTGCCTGCCGTGCCGGTCCATTTTAACTTATAAACCTGAAGCACAGTTGGACGAACATACACATTTAGATGTCAATAAGTTTAAAGTTGGATAGTTTAACCTCATTTTTAGTCGTATGTGCACAAAAGAAAATTGGTGCTCCTTGTTGATTATATTCATACGAACCTTTCAATGAGTTGTGCTGATTCAGTTAGTTTTGTTGTGGCCAGGCCAGTATGACAAACCCATTCCCCTGCTAATTCACTAATTATATATATATATATATATATACTATAGTAAGGTTAAAACGCTGCCGTTTTTGGCAGCTGTGCTACAGTACCCGGCCCATTGGGCTCCCGATTTGGGCCGGCCCATTTGGCATTTTTTTTAGGCAATGTAAAAAAAACCGCTCGGCATAAAATAAAATAAAAAAACTACAAAAATATTGACTTATTCAGATAAAAAAATATTCGCGACATGAGGCCCAACATATAAGCCCATATAAAAAAAACAAACTATCAAACATGAGACCGAAAAAATAAACCCGCACAAATAAAAAATAGAAAAGAAAAAAAATAAAATTTTAACGCAAAAATTAACCCGCACTATTAAACAATCGACCCGAAAAAAATAAACCCGCACAAAGAAACAATAAAAAAACGCCCCTGTCAGAACCCGCGCCGATTCTCCTTTAAAGCCAAAGAATCCCGGTAAAATTATATTTTAAAAAACAAAACCACCCGTATAGCAAAAAAAAAAAGAAACAATTAAACATAAGCCTCACACCTAAGCCCATATAGAACAAAAACCAACAATTATACATGAAGGCCCAAAAAAATAAAAACTCACGACAATAAAAAAAATAAAAATAATAAAGCCTCGCTATGAATAAAAACGACGTAGTTTTTTGTTCGACACGCTTAATTGCCTCGCTTCTTTGGGCTCCCAATTTGGGCCAACCCATTTGGTTTTTTTTTTGTAGGCAATGTAAAAAAAACGCTCGGCAACAAAATAAAAAAAAAAAATTACAAAAATTATTGACTTATTAAGATAAAAAAAAATACCCGCGACATGAGGCCCACACATAAGTCCCATATGTAAAAAAAAACAAACCTATAAAACATGAGACCGAAAAAAAAAACCCGCACAAATAAAAAATAGAAAAGAATAAAAATAAAATTTTAACGCAAAAAAAAAAGCCCTCACTATTAAACAAGAATAACCCGAAAAAATAAACCCACACAGAATACAATAAAAAAACGTCATGTTCCTATAAAATTATATTAAAAAAAAACCCGTATAGCCAAAAAAAGAAACCTTTAAACATGAGTCTCACACATAAGCCCATATAAGAAAAAAAACAAACTATTAAACATGAGGCCGATTACGCGAAAAAAATTAACGACCCGCTGCAACGCGCGGGTAATCACGCTTGTTGTAACTATGGGTGGCTATGGAAAGTTCTATACAACAAATCGTGATAAACTTATGAGGCATCATTTCGATCCGTTATATGAACCTACGATGTCCAATGTTTCGATTCTTTCACTTTTTTTTTCTTTTTATAAATTATTAAACTAATGATACATCAATGTATTAGCTAGTTTTATCAAAATAACAGAATTATTTAACTTGATCGTCCTTTGTTTACTTTTGACATATATATATAGTAAAGCCATAGTAGGTTTGAAAGTTTGTAAGCAATATTTTAAAAACCGGACTAAACCGGCTTGTTCACTTGGTGAATCCGACCGGAACCGGTTCGAAGGTTCATGTTCAACCGGAAAAAAGCCGCAGAAAATTCAGGAAACGACAAAAACCCATTCATATCATGTCTGGTTTTCAAAACATTGTTTGTAAGACATTATGAATAAGGGAGTTGATATGCACACCACACAAAGTGATATGCACACCACAAAAATACATATATGGTGTTGTACCATATGCATTACACATGTGATTTTGTGGTGTGCATATCATCTCCCTATGAATAATTGTTCAACTACTTACGGTGCAAATATCTTACAACATGCTTGTTTGAGTAGGTGAAAGTTCAAGATAGACTCAAATTTTAGCATAGAACCAATGAACCAATCCTAGTCATTCATTTTTTTTTATCAAAATAATAAAAACTCACTTTTCACCTCTTTTTTAAAAATTAAATATCTCACAAACCGTTAATCGTTACGCAAAACAAAACATACCATCGCGACGAGAATTAAATCATCTTTCTATAGAGGGGCACTTCTATATACTTTCGACGAAACTTTTTTCGAATTTTTTTTTAGTTACGTCTGGAGAAAATCATATGTGATTTGTATCACAAATCACATATGATTTTATGAAATCACATGTGATTGTGATACAAATCACATATGATTTTCTCCAGACGTAACTAAAAAAAATTCGAAAAAAATTTCGTCGAAAGTATATCGAAGTGGATGTCTACTGAAAGATAAAAAAATACTTGTTGCGATGGTGTATTTTTTGTCGTTTGATGATTTACCGTTTGCAAGATATTTTATTTTTAAAAAAGATGTGAAAAGTGAGTTTTTATTATTTTAATGAAAAAATGAGTAGCTGAGATTTGTTCATTGGGTCTATGCTAAATTTTGAGTGTATGTTGATCTCAACTTTGTTTGCGTAATATTGCAAGAAAAAACTAGCATTAATTTCTGTTTGCAAAACAAAATATCTTCGCCAGAAGTCTATAAATGGTCTGCAAACAAACTTATTTTAATAATGCACGACAAACATCAACAAAAATATATTGGGTATTGCTTATAATAGCATTAAAACTATGGTCCACAATCTTAAATTCCAATGATTTTTAAAAGGGTTAAGTCCATTAATTGAAAACGTACTTTTTAAAATTCACACATCTAGTAAACACACTTGTTTTGTTACTAATCTAGCCATCAAAACTTTCAAATTTGTAATTTTATAGTAAATATCTTTGGTTGATACCGGTCACAACCTGTTAACTTTTGAGAATGACCTACACGTCAGCAATTTTTTAATTTTCTTATTTCTTTTGGATGATTTGGATTTTCCAACGTGTATATTTTGCTTAGTTGGATAAGTTGACTTTAACTATATTTTAATTTTCTTATTTTTTTAGGACCGGCACGTTTTTGACTTCATAAGATCATCACCATCCACCTTTATTTTCATTTTTATTGCATCCACCCAACTTCATCATAGAAAAATAATAATCCAAATAGATCATAAAAGTGAAAAAAAAATCAACCTAACTTTAAAGTCTTATCTATATCACCATTGATGTGATGATGTGACACTTGCAAACACACCTACCCACCTCATCAAGTACGTATCTTCGATTTTCCATCCACCTATCATCTCGTTGTATTGCAGAATAGTCACATCCCCTTAACACCCAACATCTCCGGTTAGGATTTCCATCTATTTTGATGAACATCATCGTCATATCTCTTTAACACCCAACGTCATCTTTGATTTTACTCATCTTCAAAACCCATAAAACCATAAGACTACCCATCACCTATCATCCTAAAGCATTGAACACATTCACCTTGATCGCGTCCAGATATGAACGTGGCAGAGGGGAAGTCGGCGGTTGTGTGGTTAGCGATGGTGGTGTGATGGTTGTCCCACACCTTCATCTATCTCGTCTAAATAGTTGTGGGGTTTGATTTAGTTTGTTTTGGTTGAAATATTGGTGTTGTATGATTGTGAAGTTGGTAATTGATAAAGTTGATTTTTTATTTGAGTTAAAATTTGAGGTTGGGGTTTTTAAATTTTGAGGAATTTTGGGATTGATGACGGGTGTTGTGTGGTTAGCGATGGTGGTGTGATGGTTGTCCCACACCTTCATCTATCTCGTCTAAATAGTTGTGGGGTTTGATTTAGTTTGTTTGTAGTTACAATGAAGTTGCTTATTTGTTTTAAAAAAAGTTGTTAATGTGGAAATAGTTTTGATGGTTAAACATGATGGGTTTCGGGAGAATGCTATATAGAGGATGAAAGAAATTTATGGTGTACCACACACGGGAAATCATGAAGTTTTATGTTTGGATAAAAAGAAAGAAAATAAATTTATGATTGTGTTTTTATGGTGGAGATCTGAGATTGGAAAGAGTGGGGTGAAATTTATTAGAGGACGAAGATAGAGGCATTTTAGTAATAAACTACATGTAAAATAAATATAGGTGGAATTTAAAAAAAATATTTATCAACATGGAAAATCAGCAGGTCATATTTACTAAATTGTTACAAAGTAACCAGTTTCATTGATTATAATGGTAATAAAATAAGTGTGTTTACTAGATGTGTATATTTTGAAAAGTACGTTTCTAATTAATGGACTTAACCTCTTCTAAAAACATTACTTGTGGTTACAGAATATATTTCGAGACCAGGATGGTATCGTTTGTTCAAATAAGAAGTTATATGAGGTGCTATAGGAATGTCACTGCAACGTTTTGAACTTTTAGCGGTAGACAGACTCGTCACTAAATGCTTAAAAAGTTTGTATGGTATACGCATTACTCTCCAAATATACGTATAAAACACATATTCGTAGAGTAGAGGTATTGAAATTGACTCGATAGTTTGCCCTATTTGTAACAGTGGGGCGGAATCTTCTTGTCATATTTTTTTCCACAAAGTAAAATTTGGTTAGACAGTATGGCTCGGAACATATCGTCTTGGTGAATGTGTATTACATGATGTATCTTCCCTTTACGAGGAATGGTCACACTTGGTTGGAAATCTCTTAGGCTTTAGGCTAATCTCCAAAAGCGTGATCGAAGGCATCTCATCTATTGTTTATGGTGGTCGGTTGGGATGTTTCCGTAACAAAGATTCTTTTTTCGAGAAGGTATACTCCTTGCACAGGCGAGATTTTTGATAACCATTTGTATTTATCTAATTCTTAATTAATTGGTGTAAAGTTTAGAAGTAAATCCCGTTCAAAAGGGATACGATTTTTGGCTTAAAAACCGGTATCTTGTAATTGTCAAATTCAAGCTCCTTGCTAGTCGTTTTTAATAAAGCTGCTGTTAAAAAAAAGAGTAAAATTCTATCCAAATCTTCCTAAACTGCTAATAAATGTCAAAAAACAAGAAACACAAGAATAAGAGAATAATTAGGAGACTGGAAATTCTATTCATGTAAATCCAAACCCAAGAGTTAACAAGTATCAAGTATTTCTAGGAAGATAAATACATGTAAACCCTAACGGGCCGTTGAGATAAATGGAGAATATACATCAGGCCCAATTAGTAAATTATTTATACAACACTCCTCCTTGGAATATTCACGTTTATCATACGGTAAAACTGCCTCATAAAAACCTTAAATCAAGAAAAACCCAATGGGAAAAAAAAAACTTTGATGAAGAAATGAGTGCAGTGCGCAATAATGCAGCCTCCTCAATTAATGTATATATTTTCAGAGCATCGAAAAGGCTAATCATCTGAACGAGTAATTGCTCAAAATACTTTTTGTTGACGACAACTTTGTAATGAAGTTCCTCCAATTGTTGATGGTTAAAAATAAGGTCCTGCAAAGATAACAAATATATGTGGTTATCTTCCCAATTCCAAAATCAAATGCAATTTGTTAGAAAGTATACAAGTGTGTCTACAAAGATTAAAAAGAGAAAATATAACTCTACGACGCAAAGTCATTTATACGATGGCGTCCCAAAATGTTGGCCAAAAACAATTTAAATATAAGAACCGTCCAAAATGATTTTTGATCCGAATAAGGATTCCATTCAATTGATCAAAAAAGATTATTGTATAACTTTATAATTGTTATTCCTAGAATGTTTGAATTAGTGAGATCGTGTTTTTAGGCATAACCATTATCTCACGAAATAAATAAGAGCACTATTAAATCCCATAATAGAAAAAAAAAATACAATATCTCACAAATATCAATAGATATTTATACATCCACCTTTAAAAATATGTCTCTTAATAATCAACTTATTGTTTTGTGAATTTATTACTTTCACACTCAAAGTTTTTAAATCACATAACTTTAGATGCTATTTATTATCAAGTTCACACAAAAACCATGTATATCCAATAGATTTTTTACACATTGATGTTGGTTATGAACTTCACGTTCCAATAGTTTTTAGTATATTGCAAGATACTGTGTCCCCTTTTATGTTGGCCAAACATTTTCCATTGAGCTTCATATTTGTATAATAGTTTGATTTCATATCTCATCATGCATAAGTAGCAAGCAATACATTGTAAGTAAAGACAAAATTATCAGACGTCGTTTTAATTTTCGATACCATATAATTATCAAGACAAGATAGAAATTCATTGAGATTCTCATTAGCTATCTGAGGTTCTATGAAACCTTCATGTCCTAGGTGTCTCTTTAATGAACTATCAAGGGTCCTTTATACCTCCGAACAACCATCTTTGTTTTTTCATGCCTCCAATAATTTTTCATCGAGGATATTTTATTTGGAATCAAATTTGTCTACCAAAGCTTTTGAATTCATGTCATAATAGTGTCCTTAAGTACAACATATTATTCAGAGCATGATAAGCTGAAAAATTTTGGTATGTTTTTATATTTAGATTATCAAAAAATTTCATTCGAGGAATCAATAGAATATGGATAATTCATTCTTAATTTCAGCTACTTCCTCCTCCTGAAAGAATTATCCTTCTTCTATATCCCGTTATAATGTGCATTTAGGTGGAGTAATTTGCCACCAAAAAAAAATGAAATGGATATGGTTTTGTTAATAAACCAAAACTAATTTATAAAAGGGAGGATTTATAATACCATTGGCATTATCTAAATCTTATCGTTGTGCATATTTATAATATGGCCCATACAACACCACAAGCTTTTTGTCTCACATTTACATTTAATTAATTTTAGAAGGTAAAATCATCGCATATTCATGGAAGAAAAATACTTACTCTGGACTGCTTAGGCACGCATTAAGCATAATTAAAATCATGCAAACTTTAGGTTTTGCGATTTAATGACCATTAGACGATGCACGATTTTAAACTCCAAAATGGTTCCATACAATGGATTTTGAATGACCTACATAAATCCACGTGTATTTTATTCCAGAATATTGAGGAATGAGTCCCCAATTCAGTTTGATAGATTAATATCAACTTCTTTTGAGAGATAACAACATTAGAAATTGAAGAATCCGTGTTTCTTCTATTAGTTTTTTTTGCATCATAAATGACTCGGGATGGTGTAACCCGTTCCCATGCCAAAAATAATTATAATTAATGCTCATAAACTTGTGTCAGTGCTAATCTTATATATAAATCATGTCCTAGGAAGATACAAAAGAATATAATGCATCCATTAATATTTAACTTTCCGTTTCTCATGACAAATTTATAATCTATTACAGATAAAATGAGCTAGCCTAAGCTTCATAAATCTATAATAAATTTTGTAATATATTTGTTCACACTTGTATTATTGCATACAACATATTGCATTTTTGCGATAAATCACATATTGTTTCTCCTTCTTATTCTATTTTTGCCATTACAGTGGTTTGGTCATTTGTCATATTACCTTACCATAACATTTGTACATTATTACATTCACTTGAGGAATGAAGATTTTATATTTATCATTATAACAACATTCATCATAAGGGAAAGTGACATCTATTCATCAACAATTCACAAGAGGAATGGAGATCTAAACTTGAATATACTCAAATCTTTAACTTCACAACTTGAAGTTTTTATGCAAACAAGTTTCTTTGAAATAAAACGATAATAATTATTCAACTCACGTTCAAATCACGATATCAACATGCTCACGGTATTTTGAGTCCCACATTCATGAGTAGAAATGGAGCAAATTTAGTAAACGTGTTTTTAATCGTGTTTCTTAAGCATACCCATTGCTTAATTTAAATAAACTATAATCAAATCAACTTTCCTTCCCGATTTAAGGAGTAAATTCGAGGCAATTAACCCAATCTCATCAGCATGGTTTTCTTTTAATCATCAATTGCCGAATACCTCATATTGCGAAAATGTGTGCTTTCATTTTTACATAATTTCCTCATTTGAATGGTCAAATCTTATCTTTTAAATTTGACATACAATAACGTGATCTTTCGACCGTATTAGATAATGAATCTTTTAAATCAAATCAACACAGAGAATTATTAGACCCGAACTACGCTTCTACTTTTTTTTTTTATTTATGCATCTTGAGGTCATATAATTATCGCGATATTTAAACTAGTCTTTATTCCGTTTTAAGTATAATCTCCCTTAATAGATTCATCAATTGAAAAAGACGATGGGGGGGAATACCAGTATTGTGGCCACTCTTGTAAAGAGGCCTTATTTCAAGCTTTGAATTGAAATATCCCCAAAGTTAGATAGAACTCAGCATGAAAAGTCCAAGGGAGATGGTTTTTTTCCCGATATGTCAAGAACAACAAAATCAATATTTGAAAGCTTTAAATTTAACATTCTACATAAAAATGACAAAAGTATCATTTAGCAAAGATTGCAATATATCACCATAAAGTAATTTATTACATCAAATATCACAAACATTTTAACGAAACTTATAAGAGATTAATACACCACTTATACAAGCTCGTAAAAAAAATCATTTCAAATTTAGGAAATTTTAAAACGTTTTGTTTTACTCCATTAACATTTTTCTATTAAAAGGCCTTAATCATTAAATTTTAAACACATTACTTTCGATTTTTCATCCAACCCGTATAATAACATAGATTTTTTAGAAAGATATTAAAAATATAACTATATACACATCCAAACAAAAAATAAATTAGATGCATCACATTTTTATTAAGCAACATAACAAATCTTTGATTATAATTACGATGGTTGAATATGTTTATAGTAGTGTTCATGCCTCTTTTTTTCTTCTTAAAAATAATAAACCAGAACAAAAATGATTTGAAACTTCACTTTATAAGAAATACAAGTTACAAACACAAATTTGATTAGGAAAAAGAATAGACAAAAGACATTGTAAATGCATAAGTTTTACATAGCCAAGTAATAAAAGATTAAAAAAAAATAAGCGAGCATAATTTTTTAGCAAATACATGACATTAGTATGGGCAAAATAATGTTTTTTAACCAATATTCAATGTAGAAAACATGCGAAAATCATTAATTTTCAAATCAGCAAATTGATTAAATAATTAATATCCACATGAATAAACAATAATTAAAAACACAAACACATAAAGAAAATTAATATAATTCGGTTATATTGAATCTCTTGAGGAATCAAAAATTAAAAACTTAAGTTTATTTTTCTTTTTTTTTAATTAACCATAACATGAAGGTATATGTTAATAGATTTTATTAGAATTCACAATGGTTTCACACGGAGGAGTAAATTGGCCCCAACAATGTCTTTTCAATTCTTTTCTAAGAAAGAAAAAGATTTTATTTATAAGGTTTATTGATTAAGTGCCCAGATACATTTTTCAAAAAAAACATGCTCCACGATATAAAAAAAATAATAATTGGATCTTGAATATCCTTTAAGTGGATTGCCTACTTTTGAGCTCTTCAATAATCCCTCCTCCAAATATCACACGAATTAACCCAAACGATCAAATGCCCAAAGGTAAATATAATTGAGATCTACGCCCTTTCGGGAAGAAAACCATATTTGGTTCCTGTCCAGAAGATAAACCTTTCAATTCTTTTTCATTATAGACTTTTTTTTTCATTTTCAATGAATTGTAAATTTGGAGATGCTCAATTTATTTTGAGTCAAGATATCAAGAAAACCAGTGCGTTTTAATATTTTTTTTAAAACTTAGTAGAATACTCCTGGAACTCTAGAATACAACGCACATTAATTATCCCTTTAGGAACACCACACAGCTTGGCATAATGCCTCCAATCAAAGTTACTAGTAACGCATGATAAAACCTATAATGATTTATTTTTTTTTCTTATAACCTAACATGATGTTATGTTATTGATTTCCATTTAATTGAATCAAAAAATAGAACTTGAGTTTCTAATTATTAAATTTTTTTTTCAAGCATAACAAGAAATGTTTTAAGATTATTGAACCCTTAGATAGAAAACAAATTAAAACTAGAGGTTCTAATTATTATTTTTTTTTTTCACAACACATGAGTTGTGTTATTATCGGATTCATCAAAATGAATCACAAAGAACTTGAACTTGAATGTTTCTTTAAAGATATACAATAACTTGAGGTTATTGTATGTAAATTTTATTAATTGTGGTTTTTTATTATGAATAAATAAATCATAACATGAGGTTATGATAGTTTTTTTTTAATAAAACCCGAAATTAGTAACAAACATCAATGAGTCATAATGACTAAGCCTACAGAATGTGGAGCCATAATAATTAGATCAATAATGATATTTTTTAAGTATTTTATTATGAAATAAAGAACTTATTCTTGATATAAATATGAATAACCAAATTTCTTACACGTAACTGAAATACATATCAGATCATATAACAGATCAATTAAAAGAAATTAATTTGAAAAAATCAAAATATAAATAGGTTCTACAATAGTTATGAATGCTATCTTTAATTAATAACTTAGTTTTCATAATGAAATTCTATGAAAAAAATATTGCATACTAAAAAAATTATTAAAAAATATTGCAGATCATAGTAGATCTTGGTAAACAAATACAAGCATCAATGATCTATCCTTTGTGCATAAAATTATATTACCTGGTAGCTATTTTCCAAATACTTGATTATGGATAACAAATTCAGCCCGCAAAACCAATTATGAATTTTTCGTTTCAATCTAGCTATAGAGACTCCGTGCAGATAACGTTTATAAATGTTAAAAGAACCAGAACACAAGATTAAGAGAAGAATGAAAGGAAAAGGAGATTCTTATTCATGATATATCAATCCAAGAGTTAACAAGTTAATCAAGTATTGTATAGGGAAGATAATAAACATTGTAAACCCTAACGGCCGTTTGAGAATAATGGGTGAATATACATAAGCCCAATTAGTATTCTATTTTACAACACTTAATACTAAATTAGTTATACACATTAATATGTTAAGCGAGACAAAACATTTGAAAAGCAATCCTAAATATGAGACTTCCCAAATTAAATTTAGAAAGAGTTTTCCATAAGATGATTAACTTCGGACGAAAACTTCCAAAATCAATCACTATAATCCTAAAATCACTTACAAACACAACCTAATCATAAAAACAAACAAAAATTATATAAACATACACAAACCAAACAAACACAAATTTAATTCATACAAATATACCTTCATAGAAATAACACCTTAAATAATGTTTTAAGCTAATCAAATACAAGCTAATGAGTAAGCCCACCAAGAAACGAGTCTTTTTCTTATTAAACAGCAAAAAGAATGTATAAAAGAATTCCCTAGCCTTAACGACAACTTAAATCGTTTTAGTCGCTTGGGGCTTCGATGTTAAACGTTCTCGAGTTGTTCCCAAAATCTATCAGACATCACTACAACACAACAGGGCAAATCTTACTAAAATTTGTAACGGAAAATTTCCGTAGCGAATTTGCAATGGTTTTGCAACAAATTAGCAATGACACATAAATTCGTTGGAAATCCGTTGCAAAAATTAAATTAATTTATTTTATACTTATTTTTAAATATTCCGTTGCAAACCCGTTATGTTTATTTAAAATTTGTAATGGATTTGCAACGGAGTATTAAAAATATACATATAATAAACTATTATTAGCTTCCATTGCAAAATTTTAAATAATTGTTACTGATTTGTAACGGAATAACTATAGTAATTTAATTTCAATTTATTTTTAACAATCCGTTGCAAATCCATTGCAAACTCGTTAATGGATTTGAAACAAAATATTTAAAGTAAATATAAAATAAATATTATTTGTTTTCATTGCAATTTTTTATATAATTGCTAAGGTTTTGCAACGAAACATGATCATAATTTAATTTATTTACTTTTAAGATTTTATTTTAGATATCATTTCATCACCTCAAACACAAAAATAAGAAAAAAGAGATTTTAGAGAGAGAAAGTAAAACAAAAGAAAAAAATGGTTACTTGTTATCAAAAAGAAAAATGAGAAGCAACACCCTCTCCACACTTGGAGAGGGCTTTAAATAGTTCCAAGAGAGGACTATTCTTAGTGGGCTTTGAGTTGGGCCGGATCATAAAACAAATGGGCTTGAGCCCGACAACTAGGCCCAACTAGCTTAACTAAATTCCCGAAAACTACGTTTTCCTATACAAGGCTCAGGATTGTTTAATGACCATCACTTTACTAAATATCACGGCTAACAGTAGTTAGTTATCTGTTGTTCTAAGAAGCTATATTATAGTTAGTGTGTATGTATTGATTGTACAATAGATAGTACGACCAGGCCTTGCGATGATTATCAAAGGATTATAGGGTGAGTTGTTCGTAACCTGCAATAAGGCACTGTGCTAAGTGACTACGCATGTGAACCACATTTGACGTGCGAATAAGTATGTGATATGGTAAGTAAGTGATTTGAGAGAATGTCTAGGTGTTGAGAAAGCATACCATAATGAAATGACTGGCCAAACTATTTATAGGGTTAGAGAAATACCTTGGGCAAGTCTTAACACCTTTTGGGAGATCATGGAGGCGTCTCATGATTTGTGGTAACTATCGGGCTTAGTGCCCCACGTTCTCTTCCTTGGCGGGAAAGCATGGGTTAAGAGGTGATCGTTGGGGGAAGACTAAGTTAAGGGTAGTCCCGACTCTATTGTCTTCGAAGGACACACCTCAAAGGGTGTGAGGCTTCGACTAACGAATTCCCAACTGGTAACCATTCATTGTAAATGGTTTGACGCGGCTACTTATTCTTTCGAACAAGTAGATTTTTAGATAGTTCAAAGGGGAGACCTTCGAAGTGCTCGGAGGGTACGTCATCATGTATAGTACGTAAAACAATGTATGGGATAAAGTTAGGGTATGAGACGAGACTAATCGCATGAAATGCATGTGTATAGTTAGTGTTTACGTATAGTACTTAAAATAATGATTGGGATAAACAATGATTGGTCATTTTTAGGAAATGCATTTGTATTTACATTAATTCATTTAGGGGGGCGTGTGATCCAACGGATCTAGATGACACATGCGATGGACATCATATGGAGGAGGCAAGAATGACATGTGATGTGACTCCTTGGCCCTCTAAGATATGAAAATATTTACATGAGACATGATCCTTGGCCCACTCCATCTATGCCAAGTGGTAGCTACACGTGACGCTAGTATTATAATAGTCCAAGGACAAATCATGATATGAGTCGTTGCTTGGGAATTGATTCTCCAGACAAGACATGTTATGCTTTTGACTCATATTTGCATGAGGAACTGACTTTCCAGTCAAAATATATTAGGCCTTTAGCTTGGTGGGTCGACTATGACCGTATGGGCTTTAGCCATTTGAGCTAAAACTCATATACGCTATCAGCTAGTGTGTTGGGTTGTATCGAATCCGCTTTAGTTGTAAATGGGTTGTACTATATTGCATGATGTAATGTGATTTGTATTGGTTATATCAAACAAAGTATAAGTGTAAAAAAAGAATCGCCACGATGATGAATATTTAGGAGTCCAAACTTCACAATAGACGCTTGGTAAGGTTTTTATTTGTTCATATGTTTGGCATAAATATTTTTTATCTAGCAGACTTAAACCACGAACATTAAGTGAATCATTCTAAGAAACCTGATAACCTAATTAACTTGACACAATATAACCAAACCGAATCATCTTGAACCAGATAACCAAAACCTTATTGGGTCGGTATTCGGGTTACATTTTTCTAGCTAAAAACCGAATCAACTCGACTCGATAAGCCCAATAACTCGGCCCAATATAACCTGACCCGAATCAACTCGAATAAGATAACCAAAACCTTACATTACAGGTCGAGTTGCGGGTTACCTTTTTCTAGCTAAAAACCCAAATCAACTCGACTTGATAAATCCAATAACCCGTCCCGATAACACAACCCGACCCGATAACGCACCAAACTGTCATAACCTAGTCGAAAAGTATATCTTTGAAAAAAATATGTTTTTACTTCCCGCCTACTTTTACCATGAACTTTCATTTTCCTACTTGCATTTACCTCCCAAGTCTTTACTTTTTCATTCTGCACCCAAGTCTAACTTTCATTTCCCGCTTACTTTTTGTCTAAACATATCAGAATTGATCTAGATCTCACTTAAACATTTCCATCAAACATCTAAAAGCACCTTACCACTCATCTCTCATAGCCTCTTGACTACACCAAAAGTATCCTAATCATCACCACATGAAGCAACTACCGTAAGCATCTTCTCCACCATCGAACTGATAGTTTATTAATCATGTCAGGGATGATTTCTTTCAAGAGAACTTAAGATTAATATGTACAACAAATGTAAATGATCATATTGAACCCTTTAATCTTGCACAAAGAGATGTATCTTTATAATATTGACGACGATGTTGAGGAAGATGCATTTAAAGACATAAATTCTAATGAATGATGATGATGTTGAGGAAGATTTGGAGTTCGAAAACACACTTTCTGATTAGTTAGTACTGTGTATTTAGTACGTATTTATCAATTTATATATATATATATAGTTAGTATATATTATGTATTACTATATTAGTTAGTCATGTTTTATCTCATAATTTCTCTTGTTCTTATATATATTTTTTAATTCTTAGGTGATCATTTCAAATGTGCTAATTTATCAATTTTTGTTGTAGATTATCATGTCAAGTGGAGGGAGACATAGTGGTCCTAGACCTTTACATGGTGATTGATATGTGTGAAAACACATATCTGTTTTATGTCAAAAATGGCCTTAAAAAGACAAAATTGTGCTTTAAATGCTTGAATATTGCTTGTATTGTCTTTGTGATTGTGTAGGTACGGATATTGCAAAAATTTAAAGAAAACGGTCAAAACCGGACAATCACGGACACGGGAACGGAAGAGCACACAAAGAGCCGGGAGAATGCTATCAAAAATCAACAGTGGTCAACTCAAAGTCAAGCTTCAGTCAAACATGGTCAACACAAAATGACAAAATCCAAAATTACCAAATCAGTCCCTCATATTTACCAAAATTACAAAAATAATCCGAGTTAACACCCGTTAACTTTCTTATAACACAAAGTCCAAGCCCATCCCGTGGCCCATTCCTTTTATAAATAAGCCCAAAGTCAAACCTTTTCACCCCGGGTCAAAATAACACAAACGCATCCCTTTTATAAAAGAAAAGGCGCTGGAATTTCTGTTGTTACTATTCACCGTCTTCAACCCTTTTACCCCTCCCATAAAATCAAAGGGAAATTAACAATTGAGGGTTAGGATGGGTAATTTAAGGGTTAAGGGACACGTTGGCAAAGTTCTACATCATCTCTCACTCTCATTGGCCAATTCCCAAAAGGGAATGGCACGGAGGCAAGGGAGAAAACACACGGGGAATGAGGATTTTACACTAAAACGTATGGAAAAGAAGCACAAAGGCCTCTGACACACAGATTGCCACGTTGGCAATCCGTGTGATCAAAATCTAATCCAATGGTAGATATTGAGCATCAAATGATTGAGGGAATGAAGAGACAGGATCCAAGAAAGGCTAGAAGACCTAGAAGCATCTTTGGCAGGCTATAAATAGCCCCCCCTCACTCTCATATGATCATCATCCTTTTTCCTAAAAACCTTTAGTTTTATATAGCTTATGTAATTTTTAGTTTTAAAATGTAATTTTTCTCTTTAAACTTTTGTAACTTTCAATTTCCAAAGCATTGTAATCCGTTTTAAGTTTTAATAAAATCATCATTTTAAGTTTTCATAAGCTTTGTTACTCATAAGCTCTTATTACTTTCAAATGTTTCTACTGTTTCATAAGCTCTTAATAAGCTCTCATAAGAAGCTCTTTCAAGTCTCTAAGCTTGAAATTGAGCTAAATTAGTCATTTAATCTATTCAAATCTATAAAATTAGTTAAGTACCTTTGCTTATGGATTTTGGACTTTTGGAAGATGAGCTTAAAATGGAAGAGCTCATATGGACCTTTACTAGCTTATCATTGATAAGCTAGAGCTTGTAGACAGCTCAATAGAGCCTTTGATACCTTTGTTTAGCTAAGGTTAAAGTAAGTTTTCATTTAAGCTTTCTTATCTTAAATTTCTTAGTATAGTTTAGCTTATTTTGCTTAATTGTTTGCTTATTTGTGATTATTAATGTGTTATTATGATTATTAGACTTATTTGATAATCTATTTTTAGTTAATATAGCTTAGATCTTAATTTAGCTTAACTTGTCCTCAAAATCAATAAAAAACCAAAAATATTAGTGTAGCTAGTAGCTTATTGATTTCAGCTTATTGGATTAGTGTTTTTAGCCTTTTAGGTCTGTTATAAGTTGTTTATTATCTGGTTATTTAGATTTGAGCTTTGGATTACATTTTCATAAGTTTAAATGGTTTTGAGTCTAGTTAAAGGGATGTTTGGCACAGCAGTACTAACTACAAGTTAGTACTGCTTGTGGCCTTTTGGTCTTTAAAGTTTGTTTTAAAACTCTTATTTAGGTTTGTTTAAAGTCATAATAGGGTTAATTTAGTTTTCTTGAGTTAAGTTTTCATTTGGGACATAATCTGTTAGTATTCGTTGCATATTAGCTTATTCAGATTTAGTTAGTGTCTTTTTTTGCTTATTTTGTATCTAGGCATGCGTTTAAACGTATTAGCCCTAAGTTTCATTAGGCCTGCATTTTGATGATTTAATTTTGAGTCTCATTGGTGTCAACTGCATCAGGTAGGGGAAACACTCAAACTGTCATTTTCTAGCTTCTTTTTAAGTAGGATAAAATAGTTGTTAGGTTTTCATTTTCAGCAATAAAGTAGCTTATATATCATAGTTTATAAGTTTGCATTTAGTTTTTAATAAGTAGCTTATTAGACTATCTGTTTTTAAGCTTTTAAAATTGCATTATGTTTTTTTTTTCAAAGTAGAGGTCAGCATTTTGAGCTTACTGCCTGTTTTCAAATAGCTTTTTCAATAAGCTCTAGTTTTCAAAAATAGTGTTAAAAAGCTTTTCCAAGTAGTTTTTAAGCTAGTTTTTTAGAAAAACCAAGTTTCATTTCATGAAAAGCTCATTTGGTTGCTTAATATTAAGCTCTAAAGTGCCTTAAGGGATTGTTTGGCTATCAGTTTATACATAAGTGCTTATTCCTTTATTTTAGCTTATCTGCTTATTGTTATGGCTTATTTAGGTTTAGTTTAGCTTATTAGGATAGTATAGGTCCAATTTAGCTTATTTGGATTTGTCGTTTACTCATTTGAGCTTATTTGTTAGCTAAGCAGTCTTAAGTGCTTAACTGGCAGTACTAATTTCTAAGTTAGTACTGTTGAGTTCTTAAGCTCATTCCAGGCTTATTAGGTTGTTTATTTGTGTTCTTTGTTGCTTATTTAGAATAGCTTAATATCTAGTTTAGCTTATTTCTCTATTTACTTTGTTTATTTTCTTTAAGAATGCAAACAGTTAGATTTTTACTAGTTTAGTAGAGTTTAAGCTTTTCAGTCTTATTTAGCTTATTTTTGAGCTTATTTGTAGTTTATAAAAATAGTTGTTTCACAAAAGTTGCTTATTTTTAAGAGTTTAAAAAAGTTATAAAAAAATGAAAAAAATTAAAACACTTAGGAAAGTGGGAAGCCCCGGGTGAGCAAGGCTCGAACCCCCGACCTCAACACCCTCAACCCTTTATAACACACACCACTCACTACCACTGCGCCCTTGGGTCTTTTTCGTTATAACCTTGCAACATTTATCTTTTATACACGTTTTTCCCTTTTAAGTCTATAAGCTGTTTCAGCTTATTTCGTGGCTTATTCGATAAGCTGTGACCTAAAGCTTATTTTTCCTAGGTTCTAATTAGTATAAGCTATTTTCTGTATTTTTTCTAGAATTTTTATAGATAGTTTAGTATTTTTAAACATTTATTTTCATTAAAAACTTTAAAAAATCATAAAAAATAGAAAAATAATCAGAAAAATATAAATCTTTTTTAGAAAATTTTCTTTTATCATAAAGTTTATAGGAAAATTGGTTTTGCTTTCGTAGGGTCTAATTTGCAAAATTTCGATTTTTAAAGAACGGGTTTTGTTCCCGTTCTCGTTTTTCGTGTTTTAAGGCTCATTTCAACTCCGTTTTCGTTCTAGTTTTCTTTAAACTTACTTTTTAGTCAAATAGAGTCCATTTAAAAAGAAAAATTTAAGTTAGGTTTATTTTTAGAAATTTAGGGTTTTTGACCTCCGTTTAGGGGTCTCGTTTTGCGTTTTTAGTTAAAATTTGGTTTCCCGTTATTTGTCTTCGTGCTTAATTGTTATAATTTGTTTATTTTAATTTTTAAAAGTAGATAATCAAATCAATCTTTGTTTCCAATTCAAATCATTGTCCGAACATCAAACGTGGTTTCAATTTCACAAATCGTTGGGGGATAACGACCCGGGAATCATACTTCCCGGTTTATATACGTATTATATATATATATATATATATATATATATATATATATATATATATTTGAAGATTTTCCTTTTTACCTTTGTCCTCAAGGGTAAATTGATAATTTTTCATCATATTATATATTTTATTATTACGTATATATAGATTCTAGCGAATCAGTAGCCGTGGTCCGGAAATGTTAAGGGTGGAGTCGTTGCCTGATCATCCCCTCATCAAGTACGGTTTCAATACACTGGAAAGGGCGACCCATGCCGATATAAAAAACTCAAGCAACTTGGTGGCGGCTAGGAACGCATTGCTTCAAACCATTGTTGAGAAGGAAGAAATGATTAACCATTCCAGAACAATGTAATGGTTTAAATCATGTTTTAGTTTTTTATTTCGTATTGTACTTTGTAATTTTTTTTGAAAAAATCAATTTTGTTTGTTTGAAATAATGGAAAAGAAAATAAAATTAGAGGTGAGTGAGGCCTAAATGGCTAAGTTGTGATGAAGATGTATTTTGAAGTGTGAGTGTTGAAATAATGTGGATTTGAAGGAAATGAATTTAGTTTGTTTGAAAGAATGGAAAATAAAATAAAATTAAGGATGAGTGAAACCCAAATGGCTAAATTGTGAAGGAGATATGTTTTGAAATGTGAGTGTTGAAATAATGTGACACCATAAGACTTAAATGGCTAAAATTTGAATATCACCGCACACATTACTCTTATCACCCTTAAAAAAGGTTAAAATACTTGGTAACATGAATCATAGCACGTTCATTTCGTTACTGGCTTTAATTGTTCTTAGTGCTTACCTAGATATTCGAATACTTCATGTTAAAAAAACAAAAAACATATGGTCGACTAGAAACCAACCCGTCTTGCATTTTTTTTCAAAATTCTCTCTCTAGGATACTTCATCTTGAAGAAATTGGCTCATCTCTCCAGAAGCCTATGAGAGCTACCACCTTCACGTGAGGTATAATACTTTCAGTGGGTTCTTTGCGGTCAAATTTGCTTACTTTCACCTCTTCAACTTCTATATCTTCTAAATAATTTCTCTTAAGTTTGACTATTAACTTGTTTTTTTGAATGACACCACACTTGAAATTTAACTTTCGAGTTAAACCATCCAAACGGGCAGGTTTCGGGACCCGAACCACTAAGAGAGACCCACGAAAGGAAACTCCTAGAACTCACGGCTTCGCACTAGGAGGAAAATATGGATTTTTTATTGTCTCTTGCGAGACTCGAACTCAAGAACAACCTCCCCCAAGCTCCAGAAGGAGCCCAGGTGGCCAACTGCGCTAAGGCAGTTGGTAATTAACTTGTTTTAAATATGACCAATCAACATCCTCAACTATGCCTCATCGGTAAGGTTCTTTCGAATCATCGTAATTTAGGAAAATAGGGGTTATCTCAATTATTTAAAGGGCTTGGCGCACTCGAGAACCTTTCAGCATCCATCCCTGGGAGCGTAATCTTTTTCTATTTGTCTTAAAGAATAAAAGTGATTTGCAAAAGATAATTGCAGAATCTCCTTGGTCAGTTATGGGTTTCTATCTTGCTCTTTTCCCATGGAATCCGGATCAAACTTTGGATGATATTGAGTTTAATCGAGGTATGTTCTGGGTACAGGCTCATGGTCTTTCTTTTGGTAAAATGACAAATGATTATGCTAAAATATTGGCATCAAAAATTGGGTCTTTAGTTGAGCTCGACTGTATGGGTGAAGGTCTTCAATTAAATCGGCATTTTTTGCTTTTTCGGGTCGCGATTGATTTAAATGCTCCTTTGCGCCTGGGTTTTGAACTACACCGTGATGGGTTGAAACCACTATTTATCTCATTCAAGTATGATATAATCTCAAACTTTTTCTATGCTTGTGGCCATTTAGGACATTGTAACACCCCCAAAAATCAGGACAACGCAGCGGAATGGTGACATTGGGGTGCTACTTCAGGGCACAAAACACAAGTCACGGAAAACCCTAGAGACCTGATATTCTGGAAAAAGATAATTGACGGAATGCGTGCAAACTCGGTGAAACACATATCTTTGTCTTCTGAAGTTCCTGTAAATGATTATTCAGGTTCAATACCAACTCCGAACACAAGAGAAGTTTTCCAGGAGGCGCATGATCAGGACTCAAGCCATCTTGAATTGTTCACGATTGGTCAATCGTCGTCATCAGGTGTGGCTAACGTTTCAAGTATATTTCCCGAGTCCGTGAGTACTAATGTTAATTCATATTCAACCAAGTTACAAACAACACCTAATGCTTCCTCAAATATGGACCAAACCCAGCAACTAATACAATTCATGTAAACCAAACTACAGTGTTTACCCACCGCCCATCTCAAGCTACATACACAATCTCCCTTACATGAGTGCATTATTTAGCCCTCGTGTAGTCAATAATAAAGAAAAAGTGCCTAATGAACCCATCTATTTTGTCATGTCCCCATCTGAAAGCCCAGACACCAGCCCTGTAAAACCTACTGACACCACAACGTGCCTTGCCATCAGTATTGTGCAATCATATCAAGGTTAACTGTAAAGTGTAAACAGGGTCCCTCAACCGATTCCACACCTCCAACCAAAAGACCCAAACCCGCTATACATACACAACCACTCTTATTAACAAAATCTCAACCATGGATAAATACCCAACAGGTGTCGAGGCACATTTTGAATAGAAGGGCAAGAAAAGGAAAAAAAGTTATACTGAATATGGCTTCTAATGTTTTAGAGGATCTAATTGAAGTTCCTTTTGAAAGCACTTCTATTAATCTACAAAGGGTCCAATCAGTGGGTGTGGTGGCTGCCCCTGAACAGCCACACGATCAATGTTAGTGCTATCATGAAACTGTTAGGGAGTTGGACGACCCCTGACGGTTTCGAGTTTGCAAGAACTTTGTAGAGTTCATCGTCCGAACATTGTTTTCTTAATGGAAACTAATAATAAAGAGAAAAATTTGGAATTAATTCGTCATTCTACTTATTTTTATGGGCATTATTATGTAAATCCAGTTGGTTTTTTAGGTGGTTTGGCTCTATGTTGGCGCACTTCTTTTTCTGTTCATGTTCTTGATAGTGATAACAATATAATTTTTGTTGAAGGGGCTAGCTCGTCTCCTTGCATTTCTTTTCGTGCTTGCTTTATCTATGGGCCCCACTCAAAAGATGCTCGAACAAGGCTTTGGAGAGCCATCGTTCGTCATACACGTTTATCTAATTGTCCTTTCTTGGTAATGGGAGATTTTAATCTGATTAGGAATGCTAATGATAAACAGGGAGGTTCTATTAGAATTTCTCAACGTATTGAAGAATTTCAAGAGTTTATGTTTCTTGCTGAGTTATTTGACATTCCTTCCAAGGGTCTGACATATACATGGGATAAAAAAAGAGCTGCGAACGAATTGATCGTGCTTTAGGGAATGATATGATGCTCAAGGCTTTTCCTTGTAAGTCATTATCATTGGTAGTGATCACTCTCCTTTACTATATCAATCCTGCTCTTCGCCAAAAAAACAACGCAAGAAGTTTAAATTTGAATCAATGTGGACTCTAGAAGATTCTTGTAAAGATGCTATTAGAGCTTCATGGTGCAACCTCAACGTAAATGATGACATAGTAAATCTTAGATAGCGATTTTCTGATGACATCAACTAACGTCTATTTTGTAGCATCATTTATCCTAGCTAAATTGCTCGTTTTACATTATTTATGCATGAATTGATACTTAATTGCTTATATTTATGATTTGCAGTAATTATCGAGCAAAGAACGAAAGTTAATCAAAAGGCACGCATTTTAGAGCTTAAACTAAGAAATCATGAAGAGCGATGTTCTCACAACCTATACGCCGTATCCATCAAGGAAGATACGGCGTATCCGTGCCCTAAACTTCACTCGGCATCCACGAAGAGAAGATCTATATGCCGTATCCAGAAGAAGCCATACGCAGTATTTAAGTACAAGTCATGGAATATTCTGGAATATAATAATCGTGGAGCCTACGCCAAAAAACCCCAATACGCCGTATTGAACATTTTCAATACGGCATATCGACTAAATTCCAGGCTCTATAAATACCGAACCCTAATACGAATTTTAGAGGGACCAAATACTGAGAAGAGGCATTAACCACCAAGTTCGATCTTCAGAAGAGAAGAGAAGAGAAGCCAAGAAGGTCCTGCAAAGTGCTTCAATCCATAGGAAAACCCTTGTAATTTCTATACTCTAAATACGCGTTCGTTTTTTAGTATCGTTCGATTTAATTATCGTCTAGTTTACTTTAATTGTTCATCTATGACA
>BQNB010076560.1:6199-31124 GCA_026074375.1 Tanacetum coccineum
TTGGATTTTATTGATGCGTTCCCAGGGGCGTATGCAGTGTTCCAACCTTATCGTATATCTGATCATTCCCCTTCGGTCCTCAAAATTCCGTCTCTTGTCTCTACCAAACCTAAACCTTTTAAATTCTATAATTTCCTTACGCACAAGCCACAGTTTAAGGAGTTGTTGTTTAATACTTGGTCTATTCAGGTTTATGGTCAAAATATGTACAAAGTGGTATCGAAACTCAAAGCCCTTAAAACCCCTCTTAGAAAACTTCTACATGATCAGGGTAATTTACATGAGTGGGTTAATCTTCTTAGGGTCGAGCTTGATACGGTGCAACGTGCGTTGGATGCTAATCCTATGGATACTAATCTTAGGGATGAGGAGGCTATCTACCTTAACGCTTTGAATGAAGCAAAACTTGACGAGGAGCGATTCTTAAAGCAAAAGGCTAAGGTGGAGTGGTTAGAGGCGAGGGATTCTAACTCCTCTTATTTTCATAAAACGGTTAAAGCTAGAAATCAATACTGCCGAATTGAGGTTATTCTTGATTCGAATAATGTCGAGGTTGAGGGTGCTCTTGTTCCAGAAGTTTTTATCAACCATTATGAGGAGTTCTTGGGTAATCATTCTGTTTGTGATGATTTAAATATTGATGGGCTTTTTCACTCTAAAGTTTCTGACCAGTCATGTTTAAGTATGGTTCGTGACATCACAAATAATGAAATCAAAAATTCAATGTTTAATATTGGGGACGATCGTGCCCCGGGGCCAGATAGATACAAATCCGCTTTCTTTAAAAAGGGATGGGATGTTGTTGGTGACGATGTTTGCAATGCCGTGCGGGATTTCTTTTTGAATGGTAAGCTTCTAAAAGAAGTGAATCATACGTTTCTTGCTCTTATTCCTAAGGTCTCCACTCCTATTCGTGTTAATGATTATAGACCTATATCCTGTTGTAACGTTATATATAAATATGTTAGTAAAATCATCACAAACAGGATCATCAAGGGCATTAAAGAGGTGGTAAGTAAAAATCAGTCCGCTTTTGTTTCGGGGAGGAGGATCTCGGATAACATTCTTCTTACCTAAGAGCTTATGCATAACTATCATAAGAATCGGGGTCCGCCTAGGTATGCCTTTAAGGTGGACATTCAGAAAGCTTATGATACAGTTAATTAGAGTTTTTTAGAGAAAATTCTGCTTTGTTTTGGATTTCCTCCAATTATGGTCCAATAGATTATGGCTTGTGTAACTTCGGCATCTTATTCCATTAGAATTAATGGTAATATTCATGGGTTCTTTAGAGGGAAAATAGGTCTTAGGAAAGGAGACCCTCTTTCTCCTTACCTTTTCACGCTTGTTATGGAAGTCTTGACCATGATTCTCAAAAGAAGAGTCCTTGATTCGGATTCTTTTCGATATTACAAGCATTGTGAGGAGATGGATATTATTAATCTTTGTTTCGCATATGATCTTTTCATGTTTGCGAGGGGTGATGTTAACTCGGCCCGTGTTATCATGGAGGCCCTTGACGAATTCAAACTGGCATTGGGCCTTGTTCTTAGCATTCCAAAGAGCACGACCTACTTTTGCAATGTTTCGAATAATGTGAAGATCGCTATCCTTCAAATATTGCCTTTTTCTGAAGGTACGCTTCCGTGTATGTATCTTGGTGCTCCTCTCATCTCTTCTCGGCTTCTAAATAAGGATTGCAAGATCCTTATGGAAAAAGTCAAAAATCGTATTGGGGATTGGAAGAATAAATCGCTTTCATTTGCGGGTAGGCTCCAATTGTGTAAATCGGTTCTATTGTCTATGCAAGTTTATTGGTCGCCGGTTCTCCTCATTCCAAAAGTTATTATTTACGATATCCATTAACTTGTTCGAGGTTTTTTATGGTGCAATGGTGAATACAAGCATGGTAAAGCTAAGGTGGCTTAGGAGGTTATATGCCTTCCTAAAAATGAAGGGGGTCTCGGAATTTGGAATTTTGATGTTTTTAATGTTGCTCTTATGACAACGCATATTTAGAACATCATTTCTCATAAGGATTCTTTATGGGTTTCGTGGATCCATCGGTACAAGCTTCGGGGTCGTTCATTTTGGGAGGTTCCTATTGTTGCTGATTCGACCTGGGGGTGGAGGAAATTACTCCAACTTCGTGAACAGGTAAACCCATTATTCAGGTCTGTTATTAGGGATGGAAAATATACATCGGCTTGGTTTGACAACTGGTGTAATTTCAGTCCTTTAGCTAACCTTCTTACCCCTCGTGACATATCAAATGGAGGTTTTAATATGAATTCGTGTGTTTCTGATTTGGTTGTCAATAGGCAGTGGATGTGGCCTCAAGCGTGGATGTAAATCTCCCACTTAAGTACAATCCCTCATGCCTATAAATTGATCCTTCTAAACGTGATATGGTTTTGTGGCGTGACTTGGATGGTAGTCTCTCAATTTTTTCTGTTAGGAACGCGTGGAGGCTTTACGTCCGCATGGTAATGAGATATTATGGTCTCGTGTGGTGTGGTTCCCCTATGGTATTCCACGACACGCGTTTCATCTTTGGCTTGTATTACGTGGCAGCCTTAGAACTCAAGACAAGCTTAGGCCAATGGGACGGTTGGTGTGAATCGAACGACGTAAGTCTTCTTCGTTGTTCCGTTGTGTGAATCTAAATTTCCAGATTGCATGAGCACTTGTTTTTTGCGTCTCTTTCTCATCTCAGGATTTTGGGCATTCTGTGCGGAGCATGGGCGGACATGGCTTGCTCCCTAGCCTACTCTTCACCAGTTTGTAACGCATCCCTAGCCCCTATGGCTATAAGCATCAAACGGCTAGGAGTGTGATTGTAGGACTTATATTTGGGCTGCTTTCCGCGTACTTTCATTTGGATAGAAGCAAATAGGCTATTCAAAAACTCTAGGAGACCCCGGAGGAAATTCGTGTGATTGCATTTTGTTAGGTTTAAGTCTCAAAATTAACTTACCTTTCGTTTTAAGACAGGACATGGTGTTAGTCGGCTCTTGCAAAATGGAACATGCCGTCTAATTTTCGGATTTATGGTAATTAGCTGTACGTGCATGGAGGGTTGCTTTGCATGTCTTTGTTGAGGATCTTAGCCTATATTTTTATATTGCTAGGTCCTTGTAATGTTTGTGGCGTGTCACAAACTTTTAGAAGTTCAAGTTTTTCTTGAGGTTAATGTGGTATTTCGACCACATTCCATTGTACTCAAACTTTCATGTGATTAATACATCTTTACCGGGGTAACCTTTACCCAAAAAAAAATATTGAGCATTCATACTTATGTTATTGTGATTCAATTTTTTCAACAATAAGGGTAGTACTGGTACTACTAGATTACACATTTCAAAACGAGGATCCACTAGAATTGGCCTTTTTACTAGCCAGATTTGAGGTCCCACCAGTTGTACCCAAATCAACATCATTTGTAATCGAATTAAGCACATCAAATGAGTTTGAATTACTAACCTCTATTGTAGGCTCCACATCTTTCTTTTTATTACCACTAGTGTTGACATTGTTCTTTTTAGAAACCTGTTTATACACTTGTTTGACTAGTTTAAATCCCACCTTAGGACCAACCGGAACACCTCTAGGAGCTTGGCTAGGCTTCTTCATGTTCTTCACTACACCCAAGTTTATATTCTTAGGGCACTCATCCTGAACATGACCAAAAACCTTACAACACGCACACCTAGGAGGTTTTCACTTATGGTTTTTACAAAATCACATGTGTAATGCATATGGTACAACACTACATATGCATTTTTGTGGTGTGCAAATCACTTTGTGTGGTGTGCATATCACCTCCCTTTTTGTTATTGTTTTTTACTCGTGTGGAAACACACCGGAATGTGTGACCGCTAAACTATGGCTATGTTGATCTTTTGAACTACGTCTACTCTTGTATCTCAAACACTATAATTAAGCTGTTGTTCTAACCGTAAATACATGTCGTAAGTCGTAACGAGTGGATTGCTTATTAAAAAGGAGTTATTGTAAGACACGAATAACGAGGCTAATTTGTAGAAGACAAGTGAACCGACATAATATAAAAAGTGGGGATGGTGGGGGATGTACCATCATGAACCATCGCTATCTGCCACCCTAATAACATACACCAAAACCCTCAGCCCACCAACGTGGTACCCACACCAAATCCTGCACCAAATCATCCTCGTGTATATTTATATTTATTTTGAGCCAAGTAAAATATTTTTATAAAATTGTGTCCACCATATCACATGATGTGAGATGATAGTCTTATCATCAATTATTATTCAACCATACATTATACTCCTATCATTTCATATTTCCTTTTTATAAGAGTGTTCATTTTCTCATCCATGAGTTATTGTTGTATTGAAATTTATTTTAGCCTAGTGTCTTTATTTTTGTCTTCAACCGCAGCCATCGATCGGTGGCCCTTTTTCTCTTTTAATGCTTTGAAAACTTGTAATAGTTAAATTATTGTTTATAGTATTTAGTTGACGAAAATACGTAAAGTGATTTAGCAATTAGCATGTCGATTTGTAATGCGTGTCGAATTCTTGTCTCATTAGCAATTAGCATGTAACATATTAATCTAAAAAACGCTTTGGGTCAAAACGAAACGTCCAAACTTGTTTTCGAAAACTAAAGTAGTGGTGCTTGTTTAAACATATTTTTGGGTTTATGAGTTTATGTGGTTTGTCTTATATATTTCAGTATGCCTATTTGTTCAGCTTATTTTAGACTTAACGAGCTAGCTTATTTAATAAACGTTTTAATAAGCTCATGAATAAGCTGAAGAAATAACTTTTAAGACATAATAAGTAAAACCACATAAGATTATAAACTGAAAAATAAAATTAAACGAACACGAGTTTGGTTATGGTAGGGGTTTTCAAGCTTTGACATAACCGAAGTGCAAAACGTCGACTTTGCTTTTGGGCTCATTTGTGAACGGGCTGAACTATGATGGGCTTTTGTTCATGGGCTGATTCAAGTCACTGACACAGTGTTATATGTAAACTTAAGTAATTCATACGGTAGTGACTGACTGACTGACTGTATTTGATTTGATAGAACAAAACTTTGATACTACCATAAAAAATGAAACTAGTTCACATGATAAAGAAGAACAAATGAAGGTAGCATACAAAGATAAAAAAATAGAAGTTGTTATTTTATCATTCACGCTTTAACATACGTATTATGCTTTACATAAGCAACACTTGACAAGAAATGTGTAGTTAGTCCTAATAAACATTAGGCCAACACTCGGTATCCCACTTGAGTCGTTATGTTTGTTCTATTTTGATCTGCTAAGGATGTTCAGGGTTGCCATCTTTTCGTGCTTTGAGCAAGAACTTGTTGTGGGGAGAGAATGACCTATGTAGTTATGTAATTAAGGGTTGAAATGAAGGGAAAAAAGGCAACTTCAGGTGAAAACAGAATTTTTTTGTGTGCAAGTGGGGCAGAATGACCTATCTGATATGTCACAAACGAAATTTAAACCTACAGCTATCTAACTAAGACGCACCACATTGAGTACTGTTAGGCCATGAGTCGTCTGGTAATAGCTCTACAATTAAAACAAAAAAATCTAAGAATAGGAAACATGTAAATGACAAACCTTTCAAGGATATTTAAACCTTCAAATAATATCCTTATGCTCTTAACATTCTTTTTCCATTTTATCCTCACTTTCAGCCTTCTCATCCTTAAAAATCCAACAACGCGATTTATATATAATTCATAACATTAGCATAGGATTTAGTTTAAATTTATGACTAAACTATTTACCTTTTGTAAATGTAGGTTCATGTGTTGTTCTTCTTTCTCTCTTAACGACCGGATCCTCTGATATGCAAATGACAATAAATATTCAATACAAAACTATATGATTCGCATGTTTAATGAATTGTTTCACCTTACGTTGCATAAAGATCTAAACCGAAACAGAAGGTCAGCTTCCGTTTGAAGCGCCTTTTGGGCCTCAATTTTCTGATGGGTCTCTTTGACCTTCGTTTCAAACATTGATCGCCTCTCTTCTAACATCTTTTCCGTCTTCTCTTGGTCTAACCTCAACCTCTCCTCCTTCCCCCACAACCACATTCTCTTTTAATATCTTAATATGTTTGAACTTTGAATTATTGTAGTTAATATTTCCCAAATCAATGTTTGTTTCTCAAAATGATGTATAGAAAAGACCTGTGGTTAATGTATGGTTGTGCTTAAAAAAATGAGGGGCAGAAAAAAAATGAAATGGCTTCGCCCGGGTTCGAACCGGAGACCTTCAGTGTGTTAGACTGACGTGATAACCAACTACACCACGAAACCAATTTGTTATTATGGTTCTTCTTAAGTTTAATATTGCCTATTAAATGAATGCTGCTATTATTACCGGTGAACCAGGATTGACAAGAGTATAAGTGAGTGACAAACAATGGCAACGACAGTAGTTAGCTCACAAACGTTGTCCACTTGTCGCAAATTATCATTATTTTCATCATCATCAACAAGAAAAATTAAAAACCTTAAAGCTGCTTCTAAATTTAGAGTAATGGCAATGAGTACAAAAATCATTGACTCACATCTTCACGTTTGGGCTTCTCCTCAAGAGGTTCATATAAATTATTTCCATGTTACAAATTCAAATATATTCAGATTTGATCATTTGATATATAAAATTTTGTATTTGTAGGCTAAGGATAAATATCCATATGTTCCTGGTCAGGAGCCTACGTTACGCGGTAACTTTGATTTTTTACTTGATGTAAGTTAGTTCTTTTCTTTATTTCTGCGTATTGCTGAATGATGAATAACCCCTAGGATATTATGTTTATTAGGGTATGTTTCGTAGCAAGCGTTTTTAATTAAACTAGCAACTAGCAGTTAGCGTTGTGCACGGAATGCTTGTTTGGAACGAGCAACTAGCATTCCTATTTTTTTCTAAACGCTCCAAATCAAAATGCTACTTCCAGTAGCATTTACGAGCAACTAGCGTTTCCACTCATTATTATGACTAATATTACCAAACACTTTATCGAAACAAACAGCTAGCTAGTGCTTCTACTACTACTGCTTACCGCCTATCTTCGCCAAACATACACATCTAATATTTACCTAGTAATCTCAAAACCTTAATGGACCCTTAACCCACAAACGATTATTTATGTGTGATTAGGCCAACTACAGCGTGTTGTATAATATGTATGTGTGATAAAATTTTGCTTTTCGAAACTGATTATCTACTCTTATTTATGTTTGAGTGACAGTTAGCAATAAGCAGGTTGAAGTTGTCTATTTAGGGGGATCGCGTATTTTAAACTGCTTTAGTTACCAAGTAGCTATTCTTCTAAGTGCTTATTTACAACTCTAAACTAAGTTGATAAATAAGTTTACTCAAACACTTGAATTGTTTAGTGAGTAAGCAGATGCCTACGTAAGTTAAACAAACAATCCTAAATAGTTTAGATAATGACTGCTTTTATGTGCTGTTTAAATTGGCAGATAAGCAGTATTATTATGAAGTTACATAATCAGTTTTATCAAGAAATCCCATCCACTGATATGGTAAATGTATGTGGTATTTTTACGCTATGCAGTGTATGGGAGAAGCAGGTGTAGATGGTGCATTAGTTGTGCAGCCTATTAATCACAAGTTTGATCATTCATACGTAACAAGGTCTAGATAACTTCATATAGAATATTTTTATTTCCCTTCAGAGCAGGCTTTTGGCGTTGCCTTTTAAAAAGTGATCAAAACGAAATAATCAGATAATGTCTTGATGTGTTTTTATGTTACAAGTTGTGATAATGAAATAAATAGTTGTACAAGTGTTTGGATTATACTGATTATTTATGAATCGACATTTAAAATAACCCCTTAATAGTTAGAATCAAATCTGTTGCCGGTACTCTCAAAATGATTTTGTCATTCCCATCTATGTAAATTATCAGATATTCATTTTTAGAAGGCAACGCCAAACACCACCACTTTCTGCTAGCTCCAGTTGTTTTAAAGAATAATAATTACATATTCAAACGGTTCTTTTTTGTAATATCAGTGTCTTGAAGAAGCATCCATCCAAATTTGTTGGTTGTTGCCTTGCAAATCCAGCAGAAGATGGCAGTGGGATCCAACAACTCGAACATCTTATTCTAACGGTGTTTTATTATAAATGCTTAAACCCCGTCAGTCACAACCCAATTCTAATTATTCAACCGACACTGACACAAATAATTTTACATTCATAGGATGGTTATCGTGCTGTTCGCTTTAATCCCTACCTATGGCCATCGGGTCAGCAGATGACTAATGATATTGGGAAAGCAATGTTCTCGAAAGCAGGAGAGCTTGGAGTACCAGTCGGGTTCATGTGCATGAAGGTATAAAATGTTTCTTAACACAACCTGGTGCGTGCGCGATTTCTTGTTAAGTGAGTAATATACTTATTGCTTGTTGATTGTTTTTAGGGTCTTAACTTGCATATCTCAGAAATTGAAAAGAGTGTAAATGAATTCCCAAAAACGGTTTAGTTATGCTTGATTCATTTAGCATTTTGCAAACCTCCTATGTGAGCTCCCTGTTTCTCTTAATTTGTCATCAAGATTCACTTGTCTTACATTAAGGCCTAATGATCAACTTGGTTTTTCTCGCTTGTGTTATCTTGCAGGAATGATGAAGAATCTAAAGTCTTGTCACAGCTACTTGGGCTATCAAGATTTCCACAGGTTTGTATTTATATAAAAATCGATAATAAAATAAATGTATAAATCACTTTTTAGTATATCTAACATAAACTTGTAATCTGACAGGTTTACGTGAAATTTAGCGCCCTCTTCAGAGTTTCAAGAAACCCATTTCCATACGAAGATTTGTCCCCGCTTCTTGCTCAATTAGTTTCCAGTTTTGGTGCCAATCATGTGATGTGGGGAAGGTAATTTCAATCATTCATACTGTGTAATCTATACTATGGTTGCGAGGGTTGCTAATATTTGAGTTCTGTACCGATCATACTACTGCAGTGATTTCCCTTTTGTTGTTGAGGAGTGTGGCTACAAGGAAGCGAAAGAAGCAGTGTCCTTGATTGCAAATCAAGTACCATTGTCGTCTTCTGATTTGGAGTGGATCATGGGGAAGACGGCTATGCAGCTTTTCCATGGACAATGGGTTGCTTCTTGATTTTTAACACCAGAGTTGTCATAAATGCTTCTATTAGACATGAATTATCAAGCGGCCACAAGAGCCGACATGCTTTAGAGTTTAGACCTCAACACATTGCTACCAGCATGCCGTTCGCTGTTAACCATCTATTTACTTGCTTTCTTTCATGTGTACAAATTCTTAAGCAAGCCAACACAAGCTGCAACACTCTACCCAATTTTAAATTAATCTGCTGACCCCTTACTTTTATTACATAGATTTTGAAAACAAACTTACCAAGTTACATTATAAAAGTGTAGATCATTTAAACATCATAGGAGACACACTTCAAACAACTTATAACCAATTTATTGTTTAGATAGACTCCTGAGTAAAATGGGTTGAATTACCATCTATGTTCTTGACTGCTAAGAAGCATAAGCTTTTGCCTAACTGAATTGATATAAAAGAAAATGGAATGTTCCAACTTATTTTCAACTATACTACATCTTAATTTGAAAAACAAAAAAGGTCTGTACAAGGTTTACAAGCAGATCATACTCTATGCAACCTAACCTCATCACCCCAACATCACTAACTTTGGATGCAAAACCAGGGGTAGAAAAAATTCTATCAAAAAAAGCTTTGCACAAAACCTAGGGCCATATAATGAAGACATAACTCAGTCTTCTATACGTTGAATCTCTCCCATCATTATCCGATTGCTGGTAACCTTAAACCCAAGAAGAGCCGGGTCAATTTGCCTACCCTTTTTCCCTTTCTTCTTTCCAGTTTTACCCCCTTGTCCGTCTGCAACTTCTAACGCGGTAGCTGCATCAGGCAAAGGTGCTGCTTTCTTAGCGTTGCTTTTAAGCATGTCACTGAAAGAGGCTGTCTCCGACACATCAGCGTCACTATAGGATGACGTTCTCCTATAACGAACATCCTTATTGCTGGTTGTCGTGTTCTCAATGACCTGGTTTGATAAATTGCCTCCTGATTCACGTCTTGCACCTGATGATAAATCCACGAGTTCAAAGAAAAATTTGTAAAAGAGTCGATTCAGATAGAAGCAAAATGCAGGACAAGAATTAAAGTGCTGTTTAATTAATATGTATATCGTCAAAAAACCATATACGTTCACAAAAAAATGTGATTTAGTCCTTCACATATTCGGTTGCTGATTCAGTCCTCTAAGCTTGAAAATACGATTAAGTCTCATAATCCTTACGCTAAATAACAATAAACTTTGAGACGTAGACAATACTCAATAACAAAGTTCGGCACTTAGCCACCTATAAGATACAAGTTTTACATTAATTATAAAAAGTGTGAGAGACCGAATCAAATACTAAGAACACTTTAGGGGAAAGTGAATGGATCCTTGGAGGTAGATAGTGAATGAATGGATCCTTGCAGAATGTACAAATAAAAACATTTTTAAGTCGAGCTTCTAGAACAAACTGCTTGATTCTTCACTAAGATTCGTGATGATAGATTATGCATAATGAAAACATTTACAAAATATACCTTCAGGGGAGATCATAGAAGGGGCTGCCCTCCCTCTAACATCTAAATTTGGCGCGAGCTCAGATAAACCATCATGGGATGAAGCCGCACGTGAAACCGGTGGACGTCTTAGCAAAATATTTTCAGGCCGATTAGATGTAACTGTCATCCTGCAAACAAAGCTAACGCTTAAATACGTGCTGAAAAACAAGATGGATAAATTGTTAAGGGAAGGTCAAGATTCACAATGGCATGTCTGCTCTGGTTCGTATGTCCTTAAGCAATGATATTTAAAAGCAAAAAACGGCATTTAAGCTTTTGTTGCAAAAGATTTAGCTTCCTGGTTGACAGATCAAGCATTACAATAGTAGATTTTCTTACCGTTCTTTGACCTCTCCTGAAAAGGAATCAGTCGGTCCAACATTGTCATTGTGAAATCCTGCATTCCCAACAGGAATCATGTAAGAATTACTTTGCATTTAAAAATGAGCTAACAAGACAAGGAAAGGTGAATGCGTATAAGTTACCTCCAATTCCAAGTGAGTTGTGCCTGCCAAGAGCATTAACAGGCATTCCGCTATGATCTAAAGTTGTAATACCACTCTGCTGAGTCATAATTTCTTGCTTTTCTGCAGACCGGCCCTTCATTATACTACCTTCATCTTTAACTAACCTCCTTTTCTCCTCCATTGCCAAGAACTCCTGTTCCATGGGATTTGTATAAACTGCCTGAGACAATCCATTTACACCAAAAAATGGGCTATCTTCACGCAACGATCCAGAACCTTTATAGCCAAGTATGGATTCATCCATAGAAGCACCTGCATTAGAGCCATAAGATCCAACAGTGAATGGGTGGTTCTGGTTCAGTCCTACTTGTTGATCCGAGATATTGAAAGAAGGTTGCCTTCTATCAAATGATATTCCACTGTTTATACTCAATGGTTCAGTAGGCTGGTTAGCTTGTTTCTGGTGTAGTAGTTCCATAAGCAGTCTTTTTGAAGTGTCATCACTGGTTCCAGTGGACATCCACAGACTTGGATCTTCCGGGTTTCTTCTTGTTTCCATATCCCTTTTCTGCCTCTCGTTATCAACATGTAGTTGTTGAATCCTCGATTCCATCCACTCGTTTGATATTTGCCCATTGTGTCCTTCCATCATATCCAAATGTGAGGGATGATAAGTATCAGGGGCTATAGGATGCTGAGATTGGTGATTGAGGACACTTGAAGGAAATCGGCCTACTTGATTAGCATGGTGTAACCTAGCAGCCGAATCTTGTATACCTATGTTTTGAGATCGAGATAAAGAATTTAGAACATCATTATTCATTCTTGGACCACCGCCAGGCATTGACAATGACCTCTCGTATGGTAGCATGTTAGGATCATACAGGCCCCGCTGAAGCCGTTCGTGCATCGAGGGATTCCGTTCCATATGACTCAAATCCTCATGAGACGGTCTTTGTTGCTGCTGATAGAATTCTGAAGCAGAGTTGGCTCTATGAAGACCAACATTACTTCTTCCTCCATCTAGAGACCAGGCAGAAGCAAGCTGCCTTTCTTCCTCCAATTCGACCCTCTGCCTCAAGTCCATAGGCAACTGCCTACCTTGCAATTGTTCACGTTGAAGCATCTGATGTTCTAAAGATGACATCTGTCCGTGCTTAGCACGTGCCATCAGCTCAACGAGCTCATTTGACTGCCCTTGATGAGGTATTTGGCCATATTTTGCTTGAATCAGATGCTCTATTGATGGATCAACATGTCTTTGCTGAAGTTGTGCACGATGTTGCAGTTCAGTAAATATTTGATGCTTTAGAAGAATTTCATCAAGTGCATTATTGGACCTCACGTCATCATTACGTGATCTCCCACGCCCGTCTAACATCTGATTCTGAACCAACTGTTCAAGCATCATTTGCTGACGAGACTGCTGGTCCTTGAGTAGCATTTGCTGTTGATGGAACTGTTGTGGCAGCAACTGATGTGATTGTTGAAGTTGCATCTGCCTCTGCTGTTGTTGCTGTTGCTGTTGCAGTTGAAGAGCCAAAAAGTGCTCAAGATCTTGCCCGGTTTGGCCAGCCGAATGTTGTTGGTTCACAGAATTTCGCCGCGAAATTTGATCGAGTATGGGTTCATTCAAGTGGGAAGCAGATAAAAGATTATGCTGTTGTAACAGCTGCTGCTGTATGTGCTGAGACCGAAGCTTTTCTGCTAAATCAAAGTTATTGGCCTCTTGTTCCATGTGTGACAAACGGCAAACCTCGAAAGGGTCTTGATACAAATTGCTTTCAGGAAGTGTATTCCTTCTGTAAGCAGAATCGGCTATAATATCGAAAGGAGCAGTGCCACCACCAACAGGATTAATAAGTTGCTGCTGAATACCACCAGTAAAAGGTGCCTTGGAAGCCTGATCGTTTCGTAAACTAGTTCCTTCAAGCTCAGACCACAGCAGCCCAAAAGGGTGCATCTTATTATCATTCTGATTCTGTGAGCCAGCATCAGTCAAGTCATTATGAACTGTGTGGTTTACATAATTACCAAAACCCGCGCCTGCGCCTCTTAAAGAGTTCCCCATAATGTCATTACTGCTGCCAGGTCTTCCTGGGAACACAATTTCTGCAAGGGGAGAATAATGAGAAATAAGAATGGAAAGAAAATAAAAGGATACAAGGCTGGCTTAAAAGAATTGGATAAGGAGTCGAACCTTCGTCATTGAAGCCTTGACCCTCGGAGTATGGAAGATGCAAAGGGCCTTCATGTTCAGACATTCTTAGTTGAGTATTCCTCGGCAAAACATTATTACCAGCCAGTTGCCAACGAGGATCGTCTGTCCCAATGCCCATTTCGGAAGCAGAAGCAGGCACTGAAATGCCAGCATCCAAATCCCCATTGTAAGCACCAGAACGGTCCAAGTTGGGACTTGTACCGTCCTGTGGGGTGTAATTATGTGTAGCTTTTAAGTGTGGCATGACATCTCCTAGTTCCTCAAAAGAAGTTCCTTCTGGTGCACCTTCAACGCGAACTGGTAATTCTAACCCAAAAAACTCTTGCTCAAACCATGAAATTATGTCGACCCCAAGAAAAGGTCCCTGGATCTCCCCTTGCGGGTCACGATAGAACAAACTCAACTCCTCGGGTGGGATGCTGCTGGCCAAATGTTTATTTATACTACTCTTTACAGACTGCATATTTTCTGTCCAGTATTGCTCAGAAGATGGTTTGAAAAAGAGAGAGTTTGAATCGTTAGGAAGTTCAGCATCGATGTCAAAGGCAGAAGATGGTCGGAGATCATCAAACGGCTGATTCTTGACATAAGTTGAATCAGTAAAGATGAGATTAGAAGCATTATCGTTGTTGCTGCCTATAACTCCACTTTCGAAACTGGTTGTTTTTCCCTGGTAGGATTCCATTCCTGTAATCATTTCAGGAACTCTTCGCTCCCCATTACAGCTAGAGTCTTGCCCTGAAACAAAGGAAAAAGTTGTTTTAGAATAATGTTCTAACAAATGATGTGTTCATATGCAAATCGCTAACTCACCGCCAGTCAAGTTGGTTTTAAGATAATTTAACAGTAGCGCACTCTCAGAGTCTGTTTGATCAGTCCGTCTGTTAGGATCCACAACTTCCTTAACCAAGTTAATATTACCATCTTTTTCAGTGGCGGGTCCAAAATCTTCAGCATCTGAATAGAAAAAAATCAAACTTTTTAGATATAAAAACTGCAAAGTCGATAATATAGATACTAAAAGTCTTTCCATTGAGACAGCCTACGATTACCTGCAATATTTTCAGCCGACCTGACATTTGCAGATGAATTGTAGGATACCTCACTGCTGGTGACTTCTCCCTTCCATATATCACCAAGAATAGCCTGTGACCAATATATGAATTTGTCAAATCCACAGAGTTCCACAAATTGATTGAAAATTGACTATGTAAAGATACTTTAGCATACCTCCTCCTCTTTATCAGGGGAAACAAAAGCAAGTGGTTCAACATCAGTTACTTGTGTTAGAGGAGGCACTTGCGTGATTTTATCAGCCATTGTAACAAAAGAAGGGTCAAGCTTCTGTGTACGGTATATATCAAGAAGCTTTGCCCTTGGATAGACGAACATGCCAGCACTAAGACCTGGTTTTCCAGGAGCATTTTCATTGTTCCCAATGGACCCTGCAGACGAAGGCCTTGCAGCTGTTCCACTAGACCTGCCACGTCCAATGGTAAAGCCCGTGTATGAACCCTCGGCCCGACCTTTCTCTTGCCCAAATCCAGGCGCAGCACGGATGGATCCTGGACCAGTAGAGTTTGCCTCCATCCTGTGGCGTGGCCTCCATTTGTCACGAGAGTCTGGATCGCGCTCTGAAAGTGATTTAGTGGTAACTGCATGTGTTTGAGTGTCGCCATGACCATCTTCCTTTTCTGCATCTATCTTCCTCTCAGTCCGGACTTCCTTCTCTTTTTCATCTGGACCCCACCTAGACGACCATTTCCCATCACGCCGAACCTCAAGCCCGGAACTACGGCTACCAGCGTCATTCCACCGTTCATTGGAAGGTTGAGGTCTAGTATCAGTGGTTTCTCTACCAGCATCAACACGTCGGTCAGGTTTCCTCCGCTCTCGTCTACCAAGTAAGCCTGTTTCTCTTTCTTCTTCGCGCCAACGGCGAGCACTTTCAGTTTCACCACCAACTTTCCTCCAATCTTTCTTGTCATCGGTCCCCTCTGGACGCCGCTCCTTTACATTGAAATCAGCAGAACTTCCAAGAGAGAGAGAACTTGGTGCACGCATTTCCTATCATAATGATAATAAAAAATAATTATCTTTCTGAATCAGGGTAAGTTACGGCAACCTGCTTCTTTAAACTAAAAAACCACGCTTGATATAAAAGATTTACTATCCAGTTAAGGTTCAACATTCCAAAACACAGCAAGTATACATAATTACATGCATGCCTCGTATAACCAATGAAAAAGTATTCAGAGGGCTGTTGACGCTTATATGCAAAAAAAAAAATCCGATCCGAGAAATATGTATTTTTCAAACCGATTTCTGATTTTGCACACCTATCCTTGTGTGAATTCAAGTGACCAAAGGGGTTTGTTGTTTTTTTCTGATTACTGAATTCTGAATCTGAAAACCAGTTCTGAATGTTAAGAGGCAGTGTCTGAAATCTAAATACAGAATCATTAAGAGTGTTTGAAAAATAATCTCATATGATATCTGAACATGTGTATTTTACCATTTTGCATACATATAAGACTGCTTTACTACATACATGTATAAAAGTTTACGTCGAGTAACAAACGTCTAAAACAAAAGAAATTAAGTAAAAAGTATAGCTGATGAGAAAACATAAAATTTCGTTATATAACAAAGTCAAACGTTATTTATTTATGGATATTAAAAAAGAAATAGCTCAATTAAACAAGACAATAACTTAAATGCCACATGTGACAAATAAAAACTAGATTTATTTATGGATATTAAAAAAGAAATAGCTCAACGTGAGGTGAAAATAAGTATATATAGTGATCAAATACACGAGATCAATGAAGAAAAGAATACAAGAACACCAAAACATTGCTGCTTTACCAATGGTCACCGCAAAAATCGTAAGTATAACAGAAATCGATCTCTAAAGAAGACAAGTTAAGTGGATAACCGTGCTTGTTGTTGTTGTTGTTGTATAACCATAATACTAATATGTAAAAATATTCAAACGCACTTATTGACGAAATATCTGACCGCCTCAGATAAATTGATCATTTTCAGATGTTAATACAAAAAACAAACAAGGCCTAAGTAATGAAAAGATGTTGCAAGAAAAAAAAACACTGTTTGACGGATAAAGGTTGACTTGATAAATACATCTAGAGGTAATTCATTTTGATAGGTGAATGGGTGACTTACCATCTTAGTCTCGTTTGGTTTAGCATAAAGCCACTGCGGAGACAAGGGGATGCTGCTGTCCAAAGCTACATGATCTGTAATTAATCAGCGCGTAAATCGTAAAGAGCTCAAGCAAACAGGTGACGTGCTACTAGCAAAGCGCGTATTAAACATACCTTTAGAATCATCTACCTTATCATCATAACTCCCTCCAGAAGCTTCCACTATATATAAAAAAAATGTTAAAATTACAAAGTGAATTATATCTATAGTAACTAACAAATAATCCAATTCCTAACTATAGCGAAAATAAAATTGTAGTAAGAGGATAATTTTAGATCTAAGAAGTGGATCGAAAGTGACATTCAAGTAGCACAAGTTAATAATAATAATAGTTGTGAATAAACTAATAAAATGTTAAGGTACCTTTAGGAACAAGTTTGAGATCGTCGAGACGAATAAGCTTTCTGCTGCCGTCAGCCATCGGATTAATTCACAACTTAAAAAAAAAGAATAAGATCCGGGGATTTACGATTTAAAGAAATGAAGGTAAAGATTTGATTGAATCGATTTCAGGAGAATTAGGGTTTTTAGATGGAATTGATTTTGGGGGTTTGTAACTGCTCTGCTATTATCAACAAGAGAAATTGTTTTTGTTTGTGGTTCGATTCGATTCGATGATGATGAGATAAAACCAAACACCAGGTAGGCTCTCAAATATTATTATGATCTTCTTTCAAACTGGGCTTCTTTGGTTGGTTAGGGCGGTCCTCCCCCCTATCAGAGGAGGATATTACTTAAATAGTCCTTGCGGTTATCTTCAATTCATACATATCGTCCTTCAACTTACATTCACCGTCTCTCTTTTCTTTTCATGAGATTTACCCCTCACAAATGTACGCAACCTAACCAAAGTATTCTCGTAACTTTCCTTTACCACCTTCAAATGTGAGGTTTGAGCACCAAACCTCTAGTAACTTTCCTTACCGGAAATGTCAATTCGATTAATCACCGATTAATACCGCCTAGACCGATTACAAGCTACACGAGGTCGACCGCGCGACTACCGATTCACGATTTTTTCAACCTTAACTATATCTTAATAGTATTTGAGAGGAGCCTATTTTGCAACTTTAAAAAAACAACTGGGTCAATTTATGTTATTTCTTTTCAAACTAGATAAATTTATGTTATTTCTTTTCAAACTAGATAAGGCTTTGCCAAAACGAGATCAATATAAAAAACTAGGAATACTAAAAAAATATTAACAAACTAAAGCTTCATTTTAGATTTAAGAGAAACGCAAAAAGGTATGTACAAGCTTTACATGAAAAACTCTATGCAACCTAACCTCATCACCCCAAACATCAAAAATTCGGATGCAAAATGAGGGGTGCAAAAATTCTAGCTAAAAAAGATTTGCACAAAACCTTAAGATTGGATCAGTACAAAAATAAACAACAAATGACGATAAACATGGGTTAATCTTCTATCCGTTGAATCTCGCCCATCATTATCCGATTGCTAGTAACCTTAAACCATAGAAGAGTCGGATCAATTTGCCTACCCTTTTTCCCTTTCTTCTTTCCAATTTTACCCCTTTGTCCATCTGCACTTTCTAAAGTAGCAGCAACATCAGGCAGGGGTGAGGCTTTCTTAGCATTGCTTTTAAGCATGTCACTGAAAGTTGCAGTCTCTGACACATCAGCATCACTATACGATGATGTTCTTCTAAAACGAACATCCTTGTTGCTAGTTGTCGTGTTCTCGATGACTTGTACATTGCCTCCAGATTCCCTTCTTCCACTTAGTGATAAACCCACGAGTTGAAAAAATAGCATGATATAAAAGGAACAAAATAGAGGACAATAATAAGAATATGTTGGTATATAACAAACCAGAATGTAAAGCGATTTTTCTTTTAAGTTGAGCTACTAACACAAGCCAATTGATACTTAAGATTTGGGTTAAAAGAGAAGATTTGTCATCCAAGATACATTAACGGTATCCTATCTCGTCTTTCATGAGGTATGGAGGAGGTGAGATGTAGACAGCCTTACCCCTACCAGAAGGTAGAGAGGCTGCTTCCAAGAGGACCTCCGACCACTTTTGCATGGAGTGAGGATCGAACCCTCGCCTCTGTCTTCGAAGGAGGGGGTTCTTCCAACTGATAAACCTTGCTTGTTCATCCAAGATACATCAAAAAGGCATGTTAGGCCAATTTAGTGCCTAATTGTCCCTTGTACATGATTTGTATGAAAAATATCCTAAGTGTTTCTCAAACTGAAGGTTTTCAGTTTGAGTCGTTGAAGTCTCTTCAGCGTCAGCTCTTTAGCTCCTTAGAAGATTGGGAAGCATCTTCACTTCAGTCTATGCAGCGGTATAGAAACTGAAGAAGGACTCTTGGTTGGAGCTTGATGGAGTTAGTAAGTATTGACAAATGACTTACTAACTCCCTGATGACCATCACTACAAACCTGAAGATTAGCATTGGCGGGAACTTCCTTAAAGCTAACCACAAAGGAAGACATAAAGTATAAGAGTGGTTACTTGTACTTTATTAAAGCAAAAGCTTTATCTTTTCCAATAATGCTAAAGAAGAATTGAAAGACAAAAGTACAATCAAATAGTTAAAATAACTATTTGCTTTTGTACTATGATGTGAAGGGCACATGGGTGCAAAAGTGCAAGCTGGAAAATAGCTGACACGTCACATGGGACTTCAAAGAAGCTTCCAAAAGAAGCTTTACATTTTTCTTCTTTATATACCAGGTTGTAAAGTAGTGTATGGTATCCATTCCTAAATATTACACAAAAATACCTTAGGCCAAAAGGTATTAGTTGATAGGTTTGATCATCTCCTAGAACTCACAAGTGAAGATACTTGTGGTTCATATTAGAAGAGTTGTCATTCAATCTCGGTTGTTGTTCCGCCAACAACCGGGTATAATTCTTTGATTTATTTCTAATAAGAATTAAACTTTGAAAAGTACAAATTATGTTATTAGTATCTTAATGGTCTCGTGTTAATATATATCAGATATGTTGTATGAATTTAGGGACCAACAAGGCATTTTCGCCACCAGCTGTCGAACGGCCCTTAATTGCGTTTAGTTTAAACAGTCAAATGGGCAAATTCATCATCAAAAAGGATAAATTTTCACCAATATACAAAATATAGCATTCACCTACTTTTCTTTTTACATTTATGTTAACTTGATATTGGCGGTATGATTTACAAAATACATGTTCTAAAAAAACAAAGTTTTTCAGGAGGTCAGGCGCATCAAATCATGCACACATTAAAAAACGTTAGATTTTGTTTCAGGGAACCTTGCGTTTTTAGTAGGTCAACATACCTAAAATTGTGGTTTCTAAGAAGAGATCACATTTATAGCGTGTTTTTTCACTTAATATATGTAATCTTATTTTATAGCTCATAACTTTAATGAAATCAACAAGCATAAAACCTATGGATCCCTAAGTTTATCACGACTTATATCAAACACAAATATGTGTCTTCCCTATCAACCTTTTTTTTAGTTGCATAAATAGACGTGTGAGATAATTGACATTTCAAATGGTGCATTATCCACGTTAAACACCAATATCAAGTACTGTAAAAGCATTGTCGCCAATGTTTAATGAAAAATACACAACTATAATTGCGGACATAAATAAAATTATTAGTTTTTTTGCATAAATAGACGTGTGAGATAATTGACAAAATTGGTGTTTCAAATGGTGCATTATCCACGTCAAACACCATTATCAAATACTGTAAAAGCATTGTTGCCAATGTTTAAAGAAAAACACACAACAATTATAGTTGCGGGCATAAATAAAAGCTTTTTAAAATAAAGATAGTGAATTTACTGTATTGATATGTTTTGGGTAAAAAATTGCTCTTTTGACGTCGTTTAGTGGCAAAAAAGGACCTTCCAAACAAACATAGGCAGATTTACACTTTGAGATGTATTTTGAATGACAAATCCCTCTTGAACAATGGTCTATTATGATAGATTAATGCACAATAAGATTTGAAGTTTAGACACTTGCAAGACATACCTTCAGGAGAAATCATGGAAGGAACACTCCTCCCTTTGACGTTCAAATTTGTTGCCAGCTCAGATAACCCTTCATGTGATGAGGCTACACGTGGAACTGGTGGACGTTTAAGCAGAATATTTTCAGGCCTTTTAGATGTCACTGTCATCCTGCCAAAAAGGCAAATGTTAAATAATATGTTGAAAAACACAACTTTTGTGCTGGTATTACGAAAGATATAGCTACTAAAAGTAATTAAACAAGACTAGGGAATGATATTTTACTAAAAGTAAAGTAATTCAGGAAGTAGATTTTCTTACCGATCTTTAGCGTCTCCTGAAAATGAATCAATAGGTCCAACCTTGTCGTTGTATAGGCCTGCATTCCCAACTCTAAACGTGTAAGAAACATTCCTTTACAATAAAGAATAAAAGCTAACAAGACAAAGGAAGGTCATATAGGAACTACCACCAATTCCAAGCGAATTTTGTCTACCAAGAGCATTTATTGGCACTCCGCTGTGATCTATAGCACTAACACCACTCTGCCGAGCCATAAATTCTTGTGTATCCGTAGCCCTTCCCTTCATTATACTACCTTCCTTTTTATGGGACCTCCTTTTTTCCTCCATGTCCAAAAACTCCCGTTCCAAAGGGTTTGTATAAATTGCCTGAGACGGTCCATTTACACCAAAAAACGAGCTATCTTCATGCATTGATCCTGATGCTTTAAAACCTACCATAACCTCATTTATAGAAGCACCTGCATTAGAGCCATAAGATCCAACAGCGAATGGGTGGTTCTAATTCAGTCCTACTTGTTGATTCGAGATATTAAAAGAAGGTTGCCTTCTTTCAAATGATATTCCACTGTTTATACTCAATGGTTCAGTAGGCTGATTAGCTTGTTTATTGTGTAGTAGTTCCATAAACAATCTTTTTGAAGCGTCATCACTGTTCCAGCGGACATCCAAAGACTTGGATCTTCTGGGTTCCTTCTTGTTTCCATATCTTTTTTCTGCCTCTCATTATCAACATGCAGTTGTTGAATCCTCGATTCCATCCAGTCGTTTGATACTTGCCTGTTGTGTCCTTCCATCATGTCCAAATGTGAAGGACGATAAGTATCAGGGGCTATAGGATTCTGAGATTGGTGATTGAGGACACTTGAAGGAAATCGGCCTACTTTATTATCATGGTGTAACCTAGCAGCTGAATCTTGTATATCTATGTTTTGAGCTCGAGCTAAAGAATTTAGAACATCATTATTCATTCCTGGACCCCCGCTAGGCATTGACAATGACCTCTCGTACGGTAGCATGTTAAGATCATACAGGCCCCGCTGAAGTCGTTAGTACATCGAGAGATTCTATTCTATATGACTCAAATCCTCATGAGACGGTCTATGTTGCTGCTGATAGAATTCTGAAGCGGAGTGGCTCTATGAAGACCAACATTACTTCTTCCTCCGTCTAAAGACCAGGCAGAAGCAAGCTGCCTTTCTTCCTCCATTTCAACCCTCTGCCTCAACCCCATAGGCAACTGCCTACCTTGCAATTATTCACGTTGAAGCATCTGATGTTCTAAAGATGACATCTGTCCATGCTTAGCACGTGCCATTAACTCAAAGAGTTCATTTGACTGCCTTTGATGAGATAGCTGGCCATATTTTGATAGAACAAAACTTGATACTACCATAAAAAATGAAACTAGTTCACATGATAAAGAAGAACAAATGAATGTAGCATACTAGCATCCAAAGATAAAAAATAAAAGTTGTTATTTTATCATTCAAGCTTTAACATACGTGTTATGCTTTACATAAGCAACACTCGACAAGAAATGTGTAGTCCTTAATAGCGTAGATGTAGTCCTAATAAACATTAGGCCAACACTCGGTATCCCACTTGAGTCGTTATGTTTGTTCTATTTTGATCTGCTAAGGATATTCAGGGTTGCCATCAGTCGTGCTTTGAGCAAGAACTTGTTGTGGGGAAAGAATGACCTATGTATTTGTTGGGTTTTATAACCTAATTAACAATTAATTAACACGAGTACGCAGCGGAATAAATGATCACATGTAGAATACAATAATTAACTATCTATTGTACATGTCACAAACAAAATATTAACCTACAACTATCTTGTTAAGACGTTCCACATTGAGTACTGTTAGGCCATGAGTCATTTGGTAATAGCTTTACTATTAAAACAAAAAAATCTAAGAATAGAAAACATGAATGACAAACCTTTCAAGGATAATTAATCATTCTATTCATCTTATGGCTCTTCAAATATGAAGTATTCTTATGCTCTTAACATTCTTTTTCCATTTTATCCTCACTTTCAGCTTCTCATCCTTAAAAATACAACAACGCGATTTATATATAATTCATAACATTAACATAGGATTTAAGTTTAAATTTATGATTAAACTTAATTATTTACCTTTTGTAAATGTAGGTTCATGTGTTGTTCTTCTTTCACTCTTAACGACCGGATCCTCTAATATGCAAATGACAATAAATATTCAATACAAAACTATGATTCGCATGTTTAATGAATTGTTCCACCTTACATTGCATAACGATCTAGATCAAAACAAAAGATCAGCTTCCGTTTGAAGCTCATTTTGCATCTCAATATTCTGATCATTCTCTTTGATATTCGTTTCTAACATTGATCGTCTCTCTTCTAACATCTTCTTTTAGTCTAATTTCAACCTCACCTCCTTCCCACACAACCACATACTCTTTTAATATCTTACTCAAAAGGTATAGAGAATACCTCTGGTTAATGTATAAATGTTACAAATACTGTCAAAGAAATGTGATGGTTCTGCTTAAATTAATGAGGGGGGAAATAGAAGGAAAAAATATATTATTAAAATGGCTTCGCTCGGGTTTGAACCGAAGACCTTCAGTGTGTTAGACTAACGTGATAACCAACTACACCACAAAACCAATTTGTTCTTATGGTCCTTCTTAAATTTAATATTGCCTATTAAATGAATGTTGCTATTATTACCGGTAAACCAAAATTGACAAGAGTATAAGTGAGTGACAAACAATGTCAACGACGATAGTTATCTCACAAACGTTGTCTACTTGTCGTAAATTATCATTATTTTCATCATCATCAACAAGAAAAATTAAAAACCTTAAATCTGCTTCTAAATTTAGAGTAATGGCAATGAGTACAAAAATCATTGACTCGCATCTTCACGTTTTGGCTTCTCCTCAAGAGGTTCATATAAATTATTTCCATGTTACAAATTCAAATATATTCAGATTTGATATTTTATATAGGCTAAGGATTAATATCCATATGTTCCTGGTCAGGAGCCTACTATACATGGTAACTTTGATTTTTTACTTAATGTAAGTTCTTTTCTTTATTTATGCGCATTGCTGAATGAGGAAAAAACCCTTAGGATATTATGTTTATTAGGGTATATTTCGTAGCAAGCGTTTTCAAGTAAACTAGCAACTAGCGGTTAATGTTTTGAATGGATGCTTGTTTGGAAACGAGCAACTAGCGTTTCCACTTACTGTGCCAAACACTTTATCAAAACAAACAGCTAGCTAGTGTTTTTGCTAATACTGCTATAGCTATCTTCGCCAAACATACCCATCTAATATTTACATAGTAATCTCAAAACCTTAATAGACCCTTAACTCGCAAACGATTAATAAAGTGTGATTAGGCCAACTCTGGCGTGTTGTCTAATATGTATGTGATAAAATTTGCTTTTTAGAAACAAATTATCTACTCTTATTTATGTTTAAGTGACTGTTAGCAATAAGCAGTTTGAAGTTGTTTACTTAGGGGGGTCACGTATTTTAAGCTGCTTAGTTACCAAGTAGCTATTATTCTAAGTGCTTATTTACAACTCTAAACTAAGTTGATAAATAATTTTACCCAAACGCTTGAATTTTTTAGTGAGTAAGCAGATACCTACCTAAGTTAAACAAACAATCCTAAATAGTTTAGATTATAACTGCTTTTATGTGCTGTTTAAATAAACAAATAAGCAGTTTTATTATGATGTTACATAATCAGTTTTATCAAGCAATCCTATCCACTAATATGGTAAAGGTATGTGGTATTTTTACACTATGCAGTGTATGGGAGAAGCAGGTATAGATGGTGCATTAGTTGTGCAACCTATTAATCACAAGTTTGATCATTCATACGCAACAAGGTCTAGATAACTTTGAATATTTTTATTTCACTTAAGAGTAAGGTTTTGGCATTGCCTTTTAAAAGTTGTGATAATGAAATAAATAGTTGTCCAAGTGTTTGGATTATACTGATTATTTATGGA
>BQNB010076561.1:0-28609 GCA_026074375.1 Tanacetum coccineum
ACTCGAGAAAAACAAGGGAGTTGATCTCGATTGTGCAATGTGTCATACGCTTAAAATTGAGAATGAAAAACTCAAAGAAGAATCCACAAGATTAAATAAATTTGAAAAGAGTACACATTGCTTAAATGAAATGTTAAGTAGTTAAAAACCCTTCGGTGATAAACTAGGTTTAGGGTTTAATTCATTTGAAGCATCTTCTAGTGGAACTAAGAAAATAAAATTTGTGAAAGCTCATAAAAAGGTGTCCTCTGATGGAGGTCCCATAAATATGGGCGCCCCCCTAAGTGACCAGACGGCCCCCAAAATAATTATGGGACCAAAACACATAATTGTAAACAAAGCTAAAGTTCCCGTTGCTAGTGACAATGAAGTTAAACAATTCTATAAGCCATTATCAAAACCCAGAGTTGGATTTTCAAAACCAAACTTTAGGTCAAAAATGCTACCTCCTAGAAAAGTTAATAATAATTATCCTCGTTCTAAAACACCGCAATCAAGAAGACATGTTGGTCGACAAAACCAACCTCATGGCTTTCCCGTAACTTGGAACAAATTTCCACGTCAAAGTTACATGCCATGGGAAATGTTTCTTCCATTCTCACATCCCAACCAATTGCATCAAATGCAAGGGATGTTTGTCACTAACAACTTTGGAACCATGAGAAATTGGGGACCAAATGTTTGAGTTATTGTCTTATATAAATAGATATGCCTTGGAGTCGACTTGGAGCCTGACGAATGGATCAAGGATAGCAGATGCTCTAAACATATGACGGGCAACCAAAAGCTCTTCTCCAATTACAAGGCTTACAATGGAGGTAACGTCATTTTTGGTAGTAATCTTCACGGTAATATCATTGGCAAAGGTACGATTTCTAATGACTCTCTCAAAATAGATAATGTAGAACATGTTGATAACTTAGGATTTAATTTGATAAGTATAGGACGAAATACGTACAATAAGTGGGAGAGTAACTTTCTCACATTCCTGAACCACTGATAGTGAAATCCACCAGGACGGTAAAGTCATAGCTAGAGGTATTAGGAAGAAAGGCTTATACGTAATGAAATTAGGAAATAAGCCTAAGGATCAAATTTGTCTAACTACGATTGATGAGAATTCCACCTTGTGGCTATGAAGTTAGGACATCAAGTCCACACGCAAATATGCATCTCATTCAATCGTTGGCCTCTAAGGAATTAGTTAGAAACCTACCTAAGCTTAAGTTTGATCAACATTTTTGTGATGCTTGCAAAATGGGAAAACAAGCTCACGCTAGTCACAAAGCTAAGAATATAGTCTCAACGACTAGATGCTTAGAACTTCTCCATATGGATCTCTTTGGTCCCATCCGCTGTAAGCAGAGTTTACGGAGGAAACCGTTACACCCTAGTCATAGTAGATGACTACTCTAGGTATACTTGGACTAGATTTTTTAAGGATAAAACCGAAGCTTTCGATCAATTCGAAATATTTAGTAGGAAGATTCCAAAACCAATTAGGTTTGTTCCAATAGTGTGCCCAATAAGAACCGACGCACGATAGAGAAATTTGATAATTGAGTTTCAATTTGGAGAGTTTGTAATACCAACGGTATGACACATAACGTCTCCGGCTCCACGCACGTCTCAAGTGCAAATGAAGTGGTCGAAAGGAATAATAAAGCACGTCAAGAATGTGTATTACTGTGTTGAATGAGCAATCGTTACCACAAAAGTTTTGGTGTAACGCCGTAGATACTTCAACATACATTCTCAACCGAATTCTTATTAGAGCCATCTAGAAAAACATCTATATCCTCTTAAGAGGTAGAAAACCTATGCTAGATTTTTATAGTGGTTTTTGGAAGCAAGTGCTCATATTAAACTCAAAAGACTACTCACCGAAGTTTGACACCACAGTCTACGAAGGTGTCTTTTATAGGTATTCAAAAATAGTAAAGCCTACATCATCCTAAATAAACACACTAGGAAAGTCGAAGAATCACTTAACGTGACATTCGATGAAACTCCTCCACCCTCTAAGACATCACCCTTGGTGGATGATGACTTAGATGAAGAAGAAGCAATTAAGGTCACCGAAAAGAAAAACCTAGAAAACGACATTAAGGATGAAACTTTAGAGATTGACAAAATAGTCAATATTAAGGAATCTAGGAACCATCCATCAGAAAATGTCATAGGAAACCTTAACCAAAGTAACTTCTTTTGTTTTATATCAACTATAAAACCTAAGAATGTGAATGAAGCCTTAGGAGATGAAAGTTGGATAGTCCGTCCAATGCAAGAAAGAATAAATCATTCGTGCTAACGATGTTGGGAGTTAGTTCCTCACCTAGAAGATGACAATCATCGGAACTAGTGGGTAATTTAGAAAATAAGTTAGACGAGAACGTATTGTTTCTCGAAATAAAGCTAGGTTGGTTCCTCAAAGCTACAACCAACAAGAGGGCATGATTATGAGGAACTCCATGCCCCGGTTGCTAGACTTGAGTCAATTAGAATATTATTAGCTTATGCTTGTGCCTTAGACTTTAAACTATTCCAAATAGATGTAAAAATTGCATTCCTGAATGGTCTTATCAATGAGGTATACGTGGCACAATCTCTGGGATTCATTGATTTCGAAAAACCGGATCATGTTTATAAACTCAAGAAAGCTTTATATGGTCTTAAACAAGCACCCAATGCTTGGTATGATAGATTAAAATCTTTTCTTATTAAACATGAATACAACATGGGAATGGTAGATAACACTCTTTTTACAAAGAAGAAAAGTTCAAATCTCATCATCGTTCAAATATATATCGATGACATTATATTCGGTTTGACTTGTCAAGACATGTGTGATGATTTTTCCAAAATCATGCATGACGAGTTCGAGATGAGCATGATGGGTGAACTTAACTTCTTCCTTGGATTATAAACAAAACAAATGGATGAAGGTATCTTCTTTAATCAATCTAAATATATTAAAGAAATGCTTAAGAAATTTGGTCTAGAAGAATCTAAACCAATGAAAACGCCCATGTCCTTTTCGATACGAAACTAATATCACAAAGATGACGAGGTGTGAGTCGGCAGAATAGTACAGTATCGAGGCATGATAGGTATTTATATACCTAACGACAAGTTGGTAGGCCCGTATATCATGTTTAAGTGTCTGCCATTTGTGCCCTCTTCCAAAGGCTCCCAAAACCCTAGTAACCTGAAGCGGTAAAGCGGTAATCTTCGATACATTAAAGGCACTATGCACTTAGGATTATGGTATCCTAAGGGGACCGGCATAGAAACCGTAGTATATGCCGACTCTGATCATGCGGGAGATTATGTGGACCGAAAGAGCACTACGTATTGTACGTTTCGTTTGGAGGTTGTTTGACATCTTGTTCTCGAAGGAAATAAACGCTCTGTGGCTATTTCCACTACCGAAGCGAAACGTAGAAGCGCGAAAAGGGCATGCCAACAAGCACTATGGATGAAACAAACTCTCATCGACTACGACTTAAACGGGCTCGATGACGTTCCCACATGTTGCGACAACAAAGGCGTGATTGACCTTAGCAAAAAAACACCGGTGCAAACTTTCTCGTACCAACACATCGAAATACGTCCCACTTTCTCGTGATAATGTCCAGAAGGACATATCTCGAACGAAAAAGTGCCTCCGATCGAATAACAACGCCGATATCCTTCCTAAACCCCCTTAAAACGTGAATTCGTTTAAACTATCTCTACGTCCTTGTTTTAGGAATGATGGAACACATTCCATAAATCATTTTAGTCCGCTTCCTCTTCTTCTGTCTTAATTCTAGTTCGAGTTCATTCCGTAGCGTGACAACTAAAATACTTCCATCCGAAGTAACTTTAAGCATTTTTAATTCGCGAAATGCAAATTAAATTGTCACTCCTCTTCGTTAAATTTTCGTCAAAAACCAAGATAAAAAACCCTTGACTGAGGGCGGCCCCCAATATATTTGGGACCACCAGGAGATATGGGACCGCCATCAGCAAAACACAAAATGAAACACTTAAAAGAAAATTTTCAAAACTGAAAAACAAACACCCCCTTTTCTGCTGCCATTGACGAACTCGACCCAAAATCCACCAAAACTCAAAATCAACTCTTAAAACATCAATTGAAGATCAAATCAACACTAATAATCAATCATAATATCATAAAGATCATCAATTGTAAGTCATTTCATCTATTTTCTTTCAATTTGAGTCTAGGGTTCATGATGAACACCAAAAATTAAAATTGGGGATTTTCGATTTTTATTTCAATTTTGTACAATTAAGAGTACTAGGATACAATGTATAACTAATATGCTTCCCATAGAAATATGGTTTGCATACATTTGTGAATTTTTTGAAAAATTGTTTTCGAACCAAAACCCTAATTTTATTTTCAAATCACTCACGTTAGGAACATAATAAAATTGTTATCTAGCATGTTACTCCAATCCAGAAAAAACAAACGGTTTCCCAACACATGCATAATGATCTCATGAACAAATTTCAAGATACATAATTCATATGTATTTTTCGACTTGCTTGGATGAGAAATATCAAATTAAGGAGCGTTTGGGTTAACTCTTAGGATTTTATATTTAGGTCGAGTTAATCGTTACTCAACATTTGTTGCATATAGGCACACACTAGGCACGAACTCAAAACATCAATACATGTATAAGCGATTAAAATATGGTCATGTTTATATTTTTCTAGGTAACAATGCCTCGAGCTACCGGTCTTGATCATTAAAAGACACGAAACTACATATCCCAAATATCAAATGAATTTAATCAACCCTTACTAAACACAATGGCTAATCTTAAAAAATGATACTTTCATGAGGGAAGGATAGTAAGTCCAAACTTTGAAAATATGAGTCATATTCGTGCTAAGTTTGAGTCAATCGGGTTTGATTGTTTGTTAGACATTAACGAACAAATTATACCTAGCTTTGTTCTTGAGTTTTATTGTCAACTCACTTTTACCTATAATCCTGAGGGTTAACTTATTGTCAACTTCGTCATTCAAAATAAGTCATTCTCCCTCACCCTTGAGGAATTTGGTCAAATTCTGAAAATTCCATTCAAAGGTCAAGCCTCTAACACTGAAATGTGGTGTCTTGACCATTTGTCAGTAAGTGTTCCAAGTAGAGGTCTTTATAAAACCAAACCTCCGTCTCCAAGAGTCATTAAGTCTTTCATTCAAGTTCCTCGACAAGGTCAAGAGACTCGTACCAAAAATAAGAAAACGGTTGTCGTAGGTGAAAACAAAATTTTAACCCGAGAGATTCAAACTCATATGAAACCTTGGGTTGATATTATTCGTGAAAACGCCATTTGTCTAGGAGGACATAGGGATCATGTCTCTGCTTGTCTTTGTCACGTGCTTTATTGGATTGAGACATCCACGTCTATAACCTAGCATTTTTCATTCTCAAAAGAATGGAAAAGACTCGATTCAAACCAAAGGAACTCTTACCTTATGGTATGCTCTTGACTAGGTTATTCAAACATGTCGTGTCCGTCTCTCCTGAGCTAGCTTTTGATCATTATCTCTCACATGATCGAGCCATGCATCTGCTCGCTCCTCATTACGAGCGAAAGACACGAGCGGATCGGGGCAAGAAAAGACCTCGTGAGCAAAATGCTAGCTCCTCCTCTTCCACTCTAAATCATCTATCGTCATCTCAGCCATGGACTGATTCCCATGATGAAATGAAATGACGAATCTTTGCATCTAATCCTTCCTCTCTTTCTCAAAACATTTCTTTCTCGTCAAATAATGTCTCTAAAGTCTATCAAAACCCTCCTCATGAAAGTCATTACTTAAACACTTATCTCTATAAGACTATTAATCTTCAAACTCAACAAAGAGTTGCTTACCGGGAAGGGTTAAGGTCAATTGGACAAGCTCTCAAGAACATGATGGGTGGAAAACGCAAATGAACGGATTGAAAACCCCTATGTTTACTACTTATAATTTCCTCTATTATGAGGAAGTAGGAATGGTAATTTAATTGGCAATTTGACTTGAATAGTCTTTACATTCTATCATCTTTCAGACTTCGCAAATTCTATGATCGTATGACATAATTTAAATGCCCACAACTTGGCTAAATGATTTTTATGTTAGAATAAAACTATATATTATTGCTTGAACTAGTTGGTTCTTGAATATTGGTAGAAGGCGAAATCACTAGACTTAAGAAAAAGAGAAAACTGGAAATCTTCCTGTCTCCAGAAAACGGCCCCCTTATATACCCGGCGCCCCCCCAATATATTTGGGACCGCCAGGTGATATGGGACCGCCACCAAGAGGGAAAGTAAGATTTTGAATTTACCTCTTTTTCTGTATCTTGACCCTCTTACCTACATCCTAAAGCTGTCATTTCCTAGATTGGCCAAACCATATTTGGCACTCTCTTACTTCTAAACCATGCTTTGCCATTTTATCCAATCTTTCTTATTATTTAATCACCCATCCTTCATACTTCATCACCATCTTCATCACCCTCAAATCTTACTTCTTTTTCATCAATGTCTTGCTCAAACCACCACTCCAACCTCTCTAGAAAACCAAGGATGTCGGTTAGACAAGTATGGAAACGCAAACCATCCACTCCAAAATAATCACCTCCTTCCCAAAATAACTCACCTCCTCTTTCTCCAAGAGTTTACTTACAATCTCCTTCTCCACCACCCTACAATCCCTTAAGAGATCAAATGATCAACCAACTCCACAATATTTCCACCATTCTTGATTCACACACTAATCCATCCAATGCCTACATTCATGTACCACCTTCACCATCATCACCCCAAATTCATCCTCCTTCTTATGCTCAAGTTGAATTTCATTCAAGCTTTTGTCATTGTTGCAAGTTTTCTAGACACCAATTCCATTCTTTAAGAAATGAAATCAACTTCATTAACTGTCTTCTAACCCGTCCCATCCCTCCAACCCGTATCCCTCCAAATCATGTTTCACCAACTCCTTCTTTTTCTCTCTTTAATTAATCATTCCTACATGATTAATCTTCCTAAATAATGCTCTTCATCTTTTTGATTAGGGCATCTTCTACCTCTCAAGAATCAACTATTTAGCTCTATGCCTATATGTCTTTTATGAGTGTCTACCTTTTATATAATGATTCGATACAATTGTTGTATGAATTTGTCTTGAGCTCTTTATAAGATCTAGTCTTTAAATTATATATGAATGTTATTGAGTTAGATGTTGCTAATGTAGATGAGTTTTCCTTGTTGGTTGAATGAAACCTCCTTCTTTTGTTATTTTTACAATGTGTTATCTCGAAAGATATTTGTCCCTTGCGCTTGTACTATCTAACTTTGTTTTTTTTGTAGCAAAAACATTTTTCGAAGATCGACCCTTGGGACCCCGAACCAAGGGGACGCACACATCAATAGGAGTCTTGTTATCGTCGATTTCTTTCGTCCTTTAACAGACTCGACGATTATCTTTTTGAATTCGACAAAAAGAGGGAGAAATGAAACATAACTCATTCAATAATTTGACACTTTTAATTTTATTTAAAATGAGTTTATATCTTTTCATCATCAAAAAGGGAAGATTGTTAATACAAATAATGTCCAAAAAGGTATTTTATATTTTTCGACCTCTTAAACGTTTGATAATAACAAAATGTAAAAACGTTTACAATAAAAATAAACGTTTACAAATTATTAAATGTAAACTTCCTTTTAAGATTATGATCACTTAAGGTATGAACAAACAAAATAATTTAAGCATAATATATGAATCAAGAAAAATAGCTTCTCTTATCCCTCCCAACCTTTAATTTCTACAAAAGTATTTTATCAAAAATACATTTACAAATATTTTCTAATTAAAAGAAATATTTTATTAAAAACATAAAATTTGAAATTCAAATTTTCTCCCTAAAATGAAAGGTTCCATAACAGATATAACCTTTACCACAAAAAGACAAAAAAGGGAGCGGAGTCTAGTGGCGACCCCTTTATAGGCCTGACGGCCCCTGGTTATATCATAAGGGAACCAACCGGAACCGCCTCCAGGTAACCGTTGGATCCCTGCATAATAAATACTGCTTCATTTCCAGCAGAAAAAAAACATGTCCTCTTTGCACGAAAATTTTCAGTCTTTCTTCTCTCTCTAAATCTTCATTCTCTCACTAAAACTCTTGATCACTAACATACTTAGATCTTGTTTCAGTGATCTAAAAGCTCTTCTTCTCATCTTATCCCCTCATATCAAAGTGCAAGCAGAAGAACACGTCGGTATTCGTAAGAAATGGAAGTGTTTTAATTAGTGAGTCCTTTCCTCCTGCTTTCTAAGTACTCAAAAAACTCTATTGTATTTATCTTGTGTATTTGTGTGATTAAGATATTGTGTAGATCCGATGTGAGGATCTTGGAGTGTGTATTATCGTTGGGAAGGAGGTAGATGGTTCGAAGCGTAAGATTAGGACTCGACATTTAGCTTAGTGTCGGAAAATAACGTAAGCAACGTGTAACGTGTCCTCCGGCCTAAAGGACTTGTGGACATAGTGGAAATCTCGAGTCTGATCGGGAGTGGAGTAGGCGAAGAGGTGCTTCGCTAGCCGAACCACACAAAATCTGGTGTCTTGGTTGGTTGTTTCTTTTCTTACTCTTTACATATTATTGTTGTTATCTTGTTTTAGTTTAGATAGTTATTGCTTGTTCATATTGTGGTTTGATTGAACATATAACTCAGATCTATACATTTTTGAAAGTAAACTTTTAAAACGTAAAACAAACGTGTAAACTATTCAACTCCCCTTTCTAGTTTCTACAAGATACTTAAATATTTCGGATGAAAAATTTAAGTTGTCAAACCTACTTGAAGGAGCGTTAGATTTGTATGTAACCTTTACTAGACAAAAGAGTGGATCATTCAAAAGAAAGCAATATGATTAAGGGAATGTGTGATTGACGACACTAGCGATATATACACCAGTTTATTATTGAGTTTTTTATGACGCCCCTTTTTGACTTTTTTAGATATGTGAACAACAACTCGAAGAAATACCATTCTAGTGTGAGAAAAATATACCTAGATGCATAGAGATATATAAATATAAGCATGGCAAGTTTATTCTAAGGCCATGCATCAACACAATAATCAATAAGAATAATGTGTAAGACTATTATGTCATTTAAAACCTTAATTGTCATACATTAAACTAACATAGTGGTAGGTGAACAATAACCGTAAGTCCAAGTAAAATGGACGCATACATAACAATGTCATTTAATCGCAATCGCATGTAAAACATGTTAGCATTTAGCATTTAAGAGCATGTGTTATTTAGATAAACTAAGAGATATTTTATCTAAATTGCTAGAAAAAGACAAACACCTTTATAATAGACATGCATTCAATAGCTAACCAAATAGACGTCGAGCATCTAGATAAACATAAAGGCATATAATTGTATTACATGGGAGCAAGTTATGATCATGAAGCTTCAAAGCACATATGTAAGGTGCATTATGTCTAGATTGACTAAGGATAAGCCTAATTTCTACTTGCTTAGTGTACACTCTTAATGAAATACAAAGTCCATCAATGTAGACTATCATTAGGCATATTTAGAAAGAGCCAATTAATCAAATTAGAGAATGGATATAAGACTATCACTAGTGGTGCTCAATTCAGGCTAAACACGACCATACTTATGGGTTATACCATGAACCCAACTTCACTCTTGGAAGCAATTCAACCATTAGGTCAAATTGAATTTCTAGTGCAATAGGTTCTCTAGTAGTCATTCTCATGTTAGACAAAATAGAATTCCTATATTTGCCTAATAAAGTGTAGCAAAGATAAAATTTGTATTGTCTTTTCATACAAGGCCTAATATGACTCAACTAACATACTTTAATTTCGGTTCACATAATCCTAATCAAGATGTGTGGAATTCTAAGGTTGAATGAGAGAGCAAGCAAGTTGTTGTAGCTATAAGAAAGAATGAGTCATCTAGAACCTAGGAGTATGCTTAAAAGTGACAATGTGTAATGCTCTATATTGAGAGTGTTCAAAGAATGCACCTTTGCATGTCTTTTATTTTTTTTTTTTTTTTTATTGTTGTTAAAAAAATATGAAAAAATCCAATTAAGGTTATTTACCTCAATAGATCTTGTGTTTGTTTCTTTGTAGAAATAATGATGATTAACTAAAGTTTAGTTACATGTATGTTAGACTTTTAAGCAAGAGATTGACAAGAGGAAGATGTTTAAATCTAATGCCATAGGGCGGATCTACCTAAACCGAGGATGAATCTAGGACGAAGGATCCATCGATCCGTGGAGGTGCCAAATTTAGGCAAGGATCATTTTTCCATTATTTGGGAGATGGTGTTGATATTAGGTTATTAAGAGAAACTTATATAAGTTATAAGGGTTCTTGGTTTGAGTTTTCGGAAATGACATCCAAGTCTTGCTTATCAAGTTGGAGTACTTATGAGTTTCCCGATGGAAATTCATAAGTCGTCAATCCTACTTAGAGTGTGTTAAGTTTAGCATGTATAATTTGACCATAGCTAATAACACAAACATTTGAACACTTTAGACTCAATGAAACATCTTCATTGCAAGTGTGAGTTGCAATTTGATGACTAATCTTGTTGTCTTGCAATCGACTTCGTGATTTCATGTAATAACCAAGGATGGTTAAACATGTAGACTCGGAAAAATATCTATGGTCATTTGATTGATATTTCCGTGATCTAGATAAATCCTAGTCTCGATTTCATGTTCATATTCTAATTTTGTAATTAGATTGAATAGTGAGATTGATTATCGTTTGAATAATAATCATCTTCATATTCAAAATCCTCTTACGATCACCTATTGAAAGAAAGCACAAAAATGGTTTGTGGAATATGTTCAATTCTTCCTAATCCTAACCTTAGATGGTTAAAGGGTTCTCATTTGGTGAAGAAGAAATATTATGCTTATTTGATAAAGTAAGAGAGAGTTTTGATGAGAAGATAGTTTGAGTTTTGAGTTGTGCTTTTGAATTGTTTGAGAAAAGTTACATATGTTGTGCATTTGCTCATGTTTGGCTTTTCGAAGATGACGACTTTACCAATTACATTGCAAGGTAAATTACTTGAATATTTTGGACAAAACATTCAAGTCGTCAATCCTACTTCATTGTGTATTTTATGCATATATTTGCCAAATATTTGGAACACAACTATTGGACAAGTAGACTCAATATGACATCATCTACACAAGTGTGAGTTATGATCCGATGCATATTCTTATCGTCTTGGAAAGGGATGTCGTTATTTTCATATCAATCGAGTGTGATTGAGTATGTAGGTTTAAGATAATATCTCTTGTTATATTTTGATATAATCTTAAAGCTAGACAAATAATAATCCGATTTCTTGTCCATACTCGAAAACTTATAAATTAGATTCAATAATAACATCAATCATAGTTTAAATAATGAGTTGATATATATTCGAAATCTTTCTTGACCCTTACAAACACTCTTTTAAAAGAAGACAAATAAATATTTTCATAGTGTGTTCCACTAATCCTAAGACTAGTTGTAAGTGTGAGGTTGATGAATAATGACAAGTTAATTTCTTGCTTCAAGATTGTCATATATTTTGCGTGTGCTAAAAATTATTTGTTGTTATGCATAGTACGCATAGTTTTTGACATTTTATTAGTATATGAATGATTTTTCTAACCATTTTAATACAGCACACATCTTTTGTAAAACACTATATGTTTATAAAAATTAGAACAATGCAAGCACAAACAAAGTTTAAAAATACATTTTCTTTTACTTAATTACCATTGTATTAATACAATCTTTTATTTTGTTTAACCAACCCAAGGTCAAACACCATAAGATGATGAAAAGATCTAGACATCTTGTTAGAAGAGAGTTGATATGTTGGAAAAAAATTTAGTAACGGGTTTTAATATATGATCTTAGGACATTATTTTTTCACACACTTGACAAACTATTAAATTCTCATTCCTAAATGGGTTACTGAACTCTCATTCCTAAGTAGGTTACTAAACTTAATATTATTTACAAGATTTCTATGTAACATTTGTAAATATAGCGATCTATGCCTATATGCAATGCATAAACAATTTCGCAACTTGACGTAAGATATATAGCGTAATTCCTATCAGGCATAATCCGAAAAACTAATAACAAACAAATAGTGTACATAGCATAATAACGCATGTGTTCAGATATATGAGTAGATCAATTACAAATAGTAATGATCACTTAATAATATCTATTAACAAAATTAATACCTAAGAAAACACATATAATCATTTAGCATAACACATAAAGATATTCATCATCGTTTTGTGTATTAGATGCAACGACGTATACTTAGCTTGATTTTATTTGAGAATAAAATGGTTTCCTCTCCATTTAAAAAAATAATCAAGATCAATATTTTAAAAATATAATTACACCGTTTTTCAAAGATACATCGACTAGAAATGCATGACTCGAAGGAAAAGGTAAAATACAAGTTTTACGTTAAAACGAAACACAATGTTTTGACCACTATGTAGTATTTTGCAATTTTGACTTATTTAAATTTAAAATAAAGTGTTAGAAGTATCTTTAAAAGAAAGTAGGCTCAATCACTTTTAAAATGGCGGGTAGCACGACTTCTACGGACTTACAGTTGATTTTATATGAATTTTCGAAGTTTGCCAAATTCTGACGAAACAGACAGACGGCCCCCATAAAGGTGATGATGTGCGGTCGTTGTAGGACTTCTACACGAAGTTTTACAACTCCCTGGGCAGAGTACCTAACCGTTGTAGTAGTAGTATAGGCAAGACTCGGGGGTTGTTATCGTTCTCTAGAAGAATAGGTTGGGAAGGCTTGATCACGGTCCAACAGAATTCTAGAGGTTGAGAGAAGATTATTTTTGTGCAGCAATGACTTGGCATCTTTGATGGAGTTAAACTTCAATTGATGTTCATTAGGGATACCCATCAATAAAGTGCTTCTTGCCTTCAACTATATCCTCTTTTGTGCCCTTTCTTCAGCAGTTGTAGGAGCAATTGTAGTCTCAACACCTTCAACAACTTTTGTTCTTAGAGGTGCATTACCATTATCTATGACTTCCCATAGATAATAATCAATAATCTAGATGTACTATTCCATCCTAATCCTCCAAAGCTCATACTCACATGGTTTGAGCATAGGCACTTTTGATGCAACCACCATATGTGATGAGTCTTGATCCATGTCTTCTTAGCAAAGTTTCTCAAAGCAACAAGCTCTGACACCACTTGTTGATCCCACTTAAATAGATATTGAATTCCTTAGCTTGTGTAAGATTTAGTTATGCAAGATAAATCCTACACAACTATAGTAGAAACTTTGTTGAATATATTAAAAATTATGCGGAATCTAATCTTTGATCAATAAGAAGAATATGCAATAGAACAGTAATTCTAATGAACACACAGATTAACAAACAAAAGCTTCAATATATTAATACGAATACTCTCCTAGTATTAGGGTTACAAAACCTTAAAGCTATGACAATTCTATGAATGACTCATTTTTGGTACAGTGAACTCTATGCCCTAGGACATCCTTTTATACACCAAGGAGTCCTAGTCGATTTACAATACATTCCTAAAATTTAGAATATTCTTAAAGATCTATTCTATAAATAACAATCCTTATCTTATAAGTAATTTTGATCTTCAAGGAGTCTTTATCCTTTCATCAGTTGTAATCTTTCAGCAGTTGTAACTTTGTACCAACAACATTAACTCTGAACACTAGCAGTAGTAACTTATACACCAACAACATTAACTTAGCAGCAGTAACTCTAAGATCATCAAGAAGTCTTTTAATCCCAACAATCTATCTTAGGGAATCAAAGCAGTGGTGATCCTGTTAAAACCCTAGCCTAACGGGACTTTACCCACTTATTGTTTGACGGTGTTTTATATACTGGTAGTCCACTATTCAAATCTTGATCAGTTAATTAAGAGCATGATTGCTGAAACATAAACTAATTGCTGAAACATAAACGGGTCACCTACCGGTCCAACTAAGCTCATAATTCAAAGACAAAGACATAATGTTATTTGTGGTCCTATTGGTCCAGAATATAAAAAATGATATAGAGAGCTATCTCAGTATCTAGATTACTTTTTAGGTATCACTAGACCCAGTTGAATGATAGGTCGTATATTCAAACACATAAACAAGTATGAGGTGATAAACATAATTAAACAATCAATGATTAATTAAGAAATTGAATTTAAAAACAAACCAAACATTAAACTTTCATTAAGATGGCTAATACCCGAGGGTATTAGCCCACAACCATTGTAATTATACAAGCGTAATCAAACAATGAAAATCGAACTTTTAAGAGAGTAAAAATTACACGATGTCTTCTATGGATTTGTGATCAATGCCTAACCTTGGTGGCTGATCTTCTCTTCTAAAATTCGTCTTTAATGAGTATGGTATAAAGAATATGATATTGTACACTGAAAACTCGTTTTTGAGTCTTCTATTTATAGTGTCTGAAAAAGACTCGATACGTCGTATCTGGAAAGGTTGAAACGGCGTATTGGGCTGGATTCCTTAGAGTGCGCACCACGTTCATAATAAATCAGTGATATCATTCCCAATTTACTTGATTTACTGTATCTTCGAATAGTTATCTTCATGGATACGGCGTATGTAGATATAAGGGATACGCCATATTGGGAATTGGTCAAACGCGTTTTCTTGTGAAGTCTTGGCGCTGATACGCCGTATCTCTTTAGTTGGATACGGCGTATTGGTCAGAAATCAGAAATCTTCAAATATCTTCGTTTTAGCTCCAATTTATGCGCCTTTTAGCTTGTCTTCACAAAACACTCCTGAATTACTGCATTTATCAACTTTAAAGCAATTAAGTACCAAATTATGCAATAATTATATAAAAGTGGGTAAAATAGATAGGATAAATGATTTAATAAAGTGACGTTATTTGATGTCATCACCCTTATTAGATATTGTGAGGATTAAGCCTTATCAATTAAAGTGACGTTATTTGATGTCTTCAACGAGCTATGAAACATGACTGTTAAGGGTACGGATGTGGTTGTTATACCCAAAGGTTTCAAGAGTTAGCTTTGTTATGCCTGAAGATGGTTCCGGATGAAGAAAAAAAGATCGAGAGGTACACCTGGGGACTTCCAGATAACATCCAAGGAAATGTAACCACGTTTGCACCGACCAGGCTCCAAAATTCCATCAGGATGGCAAACAGTTTGATGGACCATAAGGTTCGTGCAAATGCTGCCAAACAGGCTGATAACAAAAGAAAATGGGAGAACAATCTAAGAGAAAACCATGTGCAACAACCACCTTTCAAGAGGCAGAATGTAGCGAGAGCCTACACTGCTGGAGCCAATGAGAAGAAAGCATATGCTGGGAGTTTGCCTTATTGCAACAATTGTAAGTTGCACCATGCTGGGCCATGCACAGTGAAGTGTAATAATTGTAAGAAGGTTGGCCACATGGCTAGGGATTGTAAGGCTCCTATTGTTACTACAAATCAGAGAGCCCCTGTGGCGAATCAGAGAGTTGTTGTCACCTGTTATGAATGTGGAAGACAAGGACATTTTAGGAATGAATGCCCGAAGTTGAAGAATCAGAATCGTGGAAACCAAGCTGGAAACAATGAAGCTCGTGGAAGAGCATATGCATTAGGAGGAGGAGAAGCCAACCGAGACTCTAATGTCGTTACGGGTACGTTTCTCCTCAATAATCGTTATGTTTCCATGTTATTTGATTCTGGTGCCGATAGGAGTTTCATGTCAACAACTTTTAGTTCCTTAATTGACATCATCCCAACTGCATTAGACGTTAGTTACGCTGTCGAGTTAGCTAACAGAAGGGTCGTAGGATCTGATACTATAATTAAGGGTTGTACGTTAAACTTGCTAAACCATCCATTCAACATCGATGTAATTCCCATAGAACTTGGTAGCTTTGACGTGATTATCGGGATGGATTGGTTGTCAAAATACCACGCTGTGATCGTTTGCGACGAGAAGATTGTTCGTATCCCGTTCGGTAATGAAATACTGACGATTCAAGGTGATAGAAACGATGGTGAAAGTAATTCTAGGTTGAATATCATCTCGTGCACCAAGAATCAAAAGTATATACAAAAAGGATGCCATGTATTTTTGGCACAGATTACAGAAAAGAAGGTGGAAGACAAGTCAGAGAAGAGGCGACTTGAAGATGTACCGATTATGAGAGATTTTTTGGAAGTCTTTCCAAAAGACTTTCCAAGACTCCTACCGACCCGACAAGTTGAATTTTAAATTGACTTAGTCCCCGATGTTGCACCTGTAGTATGATCCCCGTATAGACTAGCCCCGTCAGAAATGCAAGAGCTGTCAAACCAATTGCAAGAACTTTCTGACAAGGATTCATAAGACCAAGTTCCTCACCTTGGGGAGCTCTAGTTTTTTTTGTCAAAAAGAAAGATGGATCTTTTAGGATGTGCATCGACTACCGCGAGTTAAACAAGCTTACCATGAAAAACCGTTATCCGCTTCTAATAATCGATGACTTATTTGATTAACTGCAAGGATCAAGTGTTTACTCGAAGATCGACTAAGGTTTGGTTATCACCAACTCAGAGTCCGTGAAGAGGATATTCCAAAGATGGCATTTAGGACTCGTTACGGTCATTATGAGTTCCAAGTAATGCCTTTTGGATTAACCAACGCATCGACGGTTGATGACATCAAATAACGTCACTTTTATAGCATCATTTATCCCATGTAAATAACCTATTTTGAATAATTATTGCAAGAATGGGTACATAATCATTTATATTTGAGATTTGCAGTAATTATTGAGTACTTTGTGAGATTAGCTAAAAGGCACGCATTCTGGAGCTTAAACGAAGACATTTGAAGAATACTGTTCTGACATCCAATACGCCGTATCCAACAAGGAAGATACGGCGTATCTGTGCCTGCACTTCACAAGAAACCACAAAGAATTCAAGCTCAATACGCCGTATCCAGGAGACATCTATACGCCATATTCACAATATAGTAATAAAATATTCTGGAAGATATCAAACGTGGTCCCTACTCTAAGAATTCCCTGATATGCTGTATCCAACTCTCTTGATACGCCGTATCAACCAAATTCTAGACACTATAAATAGAAGACCTAAAAATGAGTTTTAGGTGTGCTTGATCATATTTTCGATACCTTAACCATGAAATTCGATTTTCAAAAGACAAGAAGAGCAGAAGAGGTCAAAAAAGCTACTAATTCTATAGAAAACACCTTGTAATCTCCTATACTCTAGTAATCGTTCGATTTTTGGTATCATTCGTTTAACTCGGTTAGTTTACCTTGGTTGAATTATTACTCTTGTATTGATTTCGATGATTAGAGGATAATACCCTTGGGTATTAGCCATGATTATGAAGATTTAAATGTTTGGTTTGTTTATAATGAATGCTTAATTTATCGTTGATTGTTTGTTTATGTTTATCAATTCGTACTTGGTTACGTACTATTGTATGCGACCTATCATTCAACTGGATCTAGTGATACCGACCAAGTTAGCTAGATGTTGGGATGGCTCTCCATATAGTGATTTATATATCTAGAAGAATAGGATCACAATTAATGCCCTATCTTTACCATTGGTTTATGTGAACAAGTTGGACTAACACGTGACCTAGGGTCAACAAATAACATACTGATTCCTTTGGTAAAGACTTGGACAGTGGACTACTAGAATATAAATTGCCATTAAGCAGTAAGTGGGTAAAGTCTCCATGAGCTAGGGTTTAATAAGATCACCATTATTATTCTCCTAAGATAGATTATAATCAGCAAATAGGATGCTTTATGCGGATGCGTTTAATTGTGACAGAATTCTATGTGTCTAGGTTTTAGGAAGAAGTACCGCCTAAATCTTGGAATGATATGCCGCCTCGAGATAAGCACTCATTGCACTAAATAAACAAACCAACGTTTTAATTGGATTAATCATGGTTAATACAGTTTTCTTATATTTGGCTAGACTGCTCTTCTATCTTTTTTCTATCTGCTTATGTGCGTTATTGTGTTTTAAATTAATCTAAGTTACCCAAAACCTGTGCCAGTCTCTCAGACTGAAAACCCCCCCCCCAATCTATTAGAATTAGGACTAACATATGTTTAGCATAGGTTTAACATAGAATAGAATTAACATAGTTTAAATTAACTTAGCTTAGTGAACCAAAATATCGATAAAACTATAGATTAAAGTTCTCACTCTTAGTGATTGACAACCTACTTACCAACGAAGCTACATCTGATTAGGTACACTGCCCGTTAAAGTGTTATTTTAGGTAAAGTCGGCAAAATATAAATGTAAAACTTGAAAACTCTAAAATAAACCCTCACTATAACACAACCAGGAGTCGTTTGCTCCAGTAGCACGACTAGAAGTTTTTTGCATGTTTGTGGCTTACGCGGCTCACAAGAACTTGACAATATACCATATGGATGTGAAGACTGCATTCCTGAACGGTCCATTAAAAGAAGAAGTTTTTGTAAGTCAGTCCGATGGATTTGTAGATCCAGACTTTCCTAACCACGTTTATCATCTCAAGAAAGCTCTGTACGGTCTCAAACAAGCCCCTCGAGCGTTGTATGACAACCTTTCTTCCTTCTTGATTTAACACCATTTCACAAAAGGTATTGGTGATTCTAACATTGGTTCACAAAAAAGACACGGGGGATGACAATTTTATTAGTTCAAATATATTTCGATGCTATTATTTATGGTTACAACAAATCTAGTTTTCTAAACAGAATTGGCAAAACTAATGAAAGATAACTTTGAAATTTCAATGATAGGTGAGATGAAGTTCTTTCTAGGACTTCAGATTCATCAATCCCCTCGTGGAATCTTCATAAACCAATGATAATACACTATGGAGATTCTTAGAAAACACTAGATGGAAAATGTGATACTATTACGACACCAATGGCTACTGCCAAAATTGATGTAGATTTATAGGGTACTCCAAGTGATTATGATTGGAGGACTCATGTATCTCACTGCAAGTTGATCAGATATTGCATTTACAACATTCGTAAGTGCACGTTATCAGGCACGCCCAACTGAGAAACACCTTAAAGAGGTCAAACGAACTTTCGGTAACCACCGACAACCATTAACAAGGATTGTGGTACTCGAAGATTATGGATTTGTAGCTAATTGTGATTAGATGCATATTTAGCAAGGTGCCTGAATGATTATAAAAGCACATCCAGACGACTTATTTTTTGGGAGATAAGCTAGTCACTGGTCACATACTAATGCAAAAAAGCAATGGATGGGTACAGCTATGGTGTGCCAACTTGTGGAAGCTGAGTGTGTATCTTTGTCAGCATGCTGCGCACAAGTTATTTGGATGAGAACGCAACTGCTTGATTATGGATATCAAACACAAGAAATGTGATCTATTTGATTTATTTTGTGATTAACTGATTTAATTGATTGTTAACATAGGTTTCGTATAGATCTAGGGTTCCTAAAAATTGAAAGTGTTTGAAATGAGAAATTGATTGAGGCAAAACATTGTTTAGTATTTAAAGACATGATTGGTATGAATTGATCACTGATAACATCAGTTGTGGACTAAAATCATGAGGTTTTGTAACCATGATGGTTTCGTAAACTTGAACTTTTGCTTTCAGACATAATAATAGTCTTAAATTGTGAATAAAAATGATAATAATAACCTGAAAATCAAAACAAGTCTTTTAGATTATCATTTTCATTGTTAATTATGTTTTACGAAAGTGATGGTTTCAAGTTTCAATTTCGTAAGGGTTTATCAAAATGGTTTCCTAAATAGTTATTGGGCCCAGTCACAAATGGTTTCGTAATGTTATTGGGCAAAGCTGATAGGTTTCGTAAAAATATATTGAGTCAATAAACGTGGGGCTCGAAGACAAAATTAGGCTTTCAGTTTAGGTTTCGAAAAAACCTTAATGGCTAATAAATTTAAGAATACTCAAATATGTATAATCGTTAAACAGAAAGGCATTTTTTGCGAAAACCAATGATAAATTTAGTTATAAAATCATATTTCTATATTGATAAATGGGTCAAATGGTAAAGATTGTGTCTAGTTTTAACCGTTTTCTGAATTTAACAGGATGAGGATTGAGCAATCTACTGACCGTCCAAATATATGTATATAAGAAACATGTTTTGCGTAGCTAAATTTTCATAAAGTGCATCAATGGTCACAAATAACGATTTTTAGAAAAAATGGAAAAACAGTAAAACATGGCGTGATTTCATCTGCGTCTATGATTCATAGATTCTCGCGACATAGAGCTCTCTCCACAAAGGGAGGAGCAAATTAGTCAAACAGTATTCTGATTCGCACAAACACATTAGTACTTCAAAAATATACGTTCGACACAGTGATGGTTGTATGACTATCTATAGTACATAATTGGGATCAACGGTCAAAGATACACGACCGGTTGTCGCCCGTGTTCTGCACTTGAACATAAATGCGGAGTGGAAGCGCGAGAGACTTAGTGACCATTCAATTGTCCCGTTACATTGATTGGTTGTCTATAATCATCAGTGATGTCGATCATTCACAAACCCATCTTGTGGGCAAACATCTTGGAGCTGCATTTGGGAATTTTTATCCTGTCTCCTACTCTATCTCTATAGTTTAAAAAAGCCGTATCCTTTGTGTTCTAGAAAATAGATACTTCTTTAACTGAAAAGTCTCTCTATAGCGAAATATAAATTTATATCTCTCTACAGTCATGATTTCTCTTCACACACACACACACACACACACTGTTACAACTTGTCTGAGGATTATTTTTTCAAATTGATATTGATTCTCAAAATCAGCACGTATTATTGGTACATCCCTTATTATTTCCCTTGTCTAAAGACCGTATCACATACACCAAATGCTCTACTATATGTGATTAGGAAAATTTAAAAAAGAAAGAGAGACAAAATCCATCTACGCGAAAAAGAAAAAAACTAAGTATACTCCCGATTCAAACAAAGACAATGACCACAAAGTCAAGACAAACAGAGCTTAGCGGATACAAACAAGAAAAATCAGCTCGTACAATAACGCGCATAGCATGCAGGCATCCGTGATGCCCTCGGACAAAAACATTGGCAAACCACGATCTTCAGGCACATACGTACATCAAAGAAATACAATGAATCAAAACGTCAATGACCCAAAATCTGCGAATTTCGTGCTAACTCGACGGGAATATGCGCCAGAGCTATTCAATACAAACTCGCTCTACCGGACAAGCTGTTACATACACAAACAGAAAGACAACAACAAACATGTTATCAATCAATAACAAAACTATCTGTCTCTTTCCATGAGCGCGCATTAATCTCACATTCAGTTACTCATCATCTACACATCACCCACACTGTCAGTCACACACATCTGGTAATTCTACAATGGCCTACAACAAAATCATTACACAGACCAGTTCAACACTTATTCTCTCGACGCGATTTCCAAGAGCATTGTAGACAGAGTGCTAACAAATACAATTATGATATTGCGCCAAGAGTAAGTGCCATCCATGCTTCAACTCAATAACACTTCCGCCATAGTAACAAGATTCTTACTTGATCATAAACCATTATAGTCTATTAGCTCTCACTGCTACTAATTGATGCGGCTGATGTTCCACCGTGTACTAATACAATATTATGGAAGACATTCTTAGCAACGGTGCCATGTCACCAAAGATAACAATCAAGTTCAAGCTGAATACCCAATAATATCACTACATTGTGGATATGTTTCGGAGCTATCTTCTTTCCATTTATCTGCCAACACACAGTAGTATACACACACTGCCAGACACCATTAATCCATTCATTAGAGTCATCGTGTTTCAAAGTTAATCCAGTCAACAGCATAAGGCGACTTACTCACTCTGGTGACCAGATCCTTATATGCATGCAAGCGGAGCTGCATTGGCTAACACAAGATTTGTTGTTTCTGACACATAAAGGGAGTGCTCTCTATACGAAAACGTTTCTCATTGAATCTTCACACATACCATGGCAACAATGTTCAAGTGTTCAAACCAAATGCTTGACTACCCGTAACATTCTGTCTAGGCATGATCGAGAACAAAGATTAACATTCTTCAACTATTTCATGTTGTGGTCAATCGCACAAATATTGATTATGTTGTTCTTCCTTAGTGTGGTTTCAATAACTTTATATTTCAAAATAAGGATGTCATCCAGTATCCTCGCTTCACCAAGCTTATAAATGTCTGATTTGCATGAAGACATTGTTTCCATCCAATTCGCGATACCGATGACTTGAAGAGATACTCATTATCGTTTCCGAGGATAGAGGGGGAATTGATGAGATTCTGTTTGGTTAGGTGGTTTATGTAGGTAGCGGGGGTGAATGTGCAGTTCAATATAGTTCTCGATGCTGATCTTCGCTACCAATCTCTCATCTACTCTCTCTCTATACTCTACTCTTCTCTTAAAGGTAGGAACGTGTTTGTGAAAGTAGTTGTTCTAATTAATCAACCATAACTGGTTGTTTCTACCCAAGGAACGCATAGGACTACACCTAGATACTATAGGACACCTACCCTTACAGCTGCTAGTCCTCAGGAGAAGATGAGGAAACAAAGTGTTCGAGAAACAAGTTCACCAAGAAAATTTCTTAAAGCTACCATCAAACAAAAGAAGCAAAGCACAACTCCAATTCCACCTGCTAGTGATGACAGAGAAAGAGATGAAATTGTTGAGGCAAATCTTTTAAGTCTCACCTCTCTATGAGCTAGGGTTTAATAAGATCACCATTATTAATCACTTAAGATAGATTATAATCAGCAAATAGGATGCTTTATACAGATGCATTTAATTATGATAGAATTCTATGTGTCTAGGTTTTAGAAAGAAGTCCCGCCTAAATCTTGGATGGATATGCCGCCTCGAGATAAGCATTCATTGCACTTGATAATGCCTTAATTATACATGTTTTTAGCGGCGTTATTTATATATATTTTATCATTTCTCGTAAACTTTTGATACTTAATAGAATAAATTATGTGTAGGTTCACTTGAAGTCATCCCTCAAAGGAAATAAAGTTCAAGTGTTTTCGATTATTGGAAAGCAAGTTAGAAGAAAAGAAAAAGACTCAAGGCTGAAAAAGACACAAGTACGCCACACTTTCCCTAAGTGCGCCGCACTTCCAAGAAAATTCAAGAATTAAAGACCATTAAATGAAGACGCATTTAATCACCAAGTACGCCGCACTTCTTAAATGAAATTAAATTCCCCTCGCATTAACACCCTAAGTGCGCCGCACAATCTTTTGTGTGCGCCGCACTTCGACCTCAAACTTAGCCTATAAATAAAGCCGAATTTCACACACATATAAAATATCTCATACTTACTCACTTCATTTCATTCATCTCACACACAACCAATTCATCATATCTCTAATCCTTCATTCCAAAAACACCATAACCTTTGAAGATTGAAGATCAAACCACGAAGAACGAAGAAGAGTATCATATATTTATAAGAATAAAAGGTTGTACTTCGATTCCATACTTGTTACGGGGAGAATTTTGATCCATATTCTTACCCGGATATAGTATGTTTCTTGTTATTCCATTTAATCTTGTTATGAACTTCATAGCCATGAGAGGCTAAATCTCTCATGACTACTCGATGAAAATAATATAATGAATAAGCGTTTGGTATAATTACGATCTTGTTAATCTTAAGCTTATGTTATAATCCTATCGTATCTAATCTTATCAACTTTGATTATCAATTTTGATTATATACTCACACTGGTATAGGTCGAAAGACCCGTTGTGATCTATATAGTTTTAAAGATTTGTCTATGATCTTTGTCGTCTGTGATGAGAAATCCACTTACGTTATTTGATAAACAAAATAGATTTGATATAATAGTAACTGGATTATTTGAGTGACACATTTAATCGGGTTAATTGAATATAAGTCTTAAGTTAAACAAGTTAATTTGTGAAAACTTTTTCTGACGAGAAAATACTTTTTATAAATTAAAGTCCTAAGTCTAAGATCGTAACTATCATCATTGCTTATGAATTATATGAAATTATCCGAGTAGTCATCTTTATCATTATTGAATTCAATTCAGTTTATTTCACCTCTGTTAGAATTTATTTTTAATCTGATTATTCGAGCACTACGCAAATCCCTGTGGACGACCTGGTCTTACCTAAAAATATTATACTACATACATGGGTTATACTTTGACCCGTGTGTTTCCATCTAATAATCGGTAATATTAGTCTTATAAATTTAAAGCTTTTGAAACGCATCAAAAGTTTTTGGCGCCGCTGCTAGGGATTTCAAAGCTGTTTTGTAATCAAACCTTTAAAAATAATTTTTAACACCCCCTCTTTTCAAATCACCGCACAGTTTTCTAGCAAACTGAACCAAACAAATTCTCCCTTAGATGCATACACGTGCCTCCAACTCTGAACTTGTTGAACCATTACCTGAACCTGAACGTACTCTGAATCGAAGACTTCGTCGACGAAACAGAAAAGTTCCATTCGAACAAAGAAACAATCCTCCTCAACACCCGAGAATTGTCTATCCGCCAATTCTCGACATCAATTATTTTTGTCACTTCCTTGATATTCTTCGAAATTATGATCCCATGGATGATGAACCCATGTGGGATGCCGATCGTGTTGTCGCTCTGACTCCCGGTTCCGCAATCACCATTCCTGAAACCGTAAATGAATTTGCTATTAAAGGTAACCACTTGACTCTCATCAAATGAAAAACCAATTCGATGGAAGAACCAAAACTGATCCTCACAAACACATTCACGAATTCCTCAGAATATGTGATATGTTTTAATACATAGACACCGAGAATGAAGCTGTCCGCCTAATGATGTTTCCCCTATCACTCACTGGAGAAGCAAAAACTTGGCTGGACGAACTCAACGAAGGAACTATTGAAACGTGGGATGAACTTCGAACCGCTTTCATTAGCCGATTCTTTCCTCCAGCTCTTTTCGATCGACTCCTTGGAGAAATCTGAGCCTTTTCTCAACATGAAAATGAATCTTTAACCGATGCTTGGCTTCATATAAAGGAAATGCTCAGAAACTGCCATGGTCACAATCTGTCAAAAGGCATCATTATCAAAATCTTTTACCATTGTCTCAACGAAGTAACACAAGAAGTTCTAAATGCCGCAGCTGGTGGTATTTTCCTCTATAAAACACCAAATCAAGCATATCAACTTCTCGAAGACAAAGGTCTTACTCAAGCTCGATTGGGCTAAAAATCAAAAAACCAAATCCTTTCTTAAGAAAACCGTTGCTTTCGCCACTGAAGGTAGCAGTAATTTCGACACTAACAAAATTATGGCCCGAATGGATGCCATGACCATAAAAATGGATGCTCAGTATAAAGATTTTCAATCTCGTTCAAAACAACCAAACCATGACGATGATGACATACCCATGTCACGTGAAGAAGAAGCCAAATTCATGCAAACTTTTTGTCGTACTCGTTTTTACAATGATTACCACGACCATGATTCAAACCGCGATAACTGACGTTCAAGCGGAAGGAACAATTACAATCGAGATAACTATCAATCTTACTCTAATGATAAACCCGACCTTCAAAAACAACTAAGCAATTTCATAAAAGCTCAACACTCGACCAACTCTTTTATCAAAGATACCTTTATGGATCTCAAAAACAAACTCGAAACAACAACTAAAAACCATCAAGCCTCAATTAAAAATCTCGAAGCTAAATTTGACAGACTTGCTGACAAGCAATCTGCTTGACCTTCTGGATCTCTTCCTAGTAACACACAACCTAACCCAAAAGGTGGTTCATCAAAACCTTACCAACCACCACAAGCTCAAAACGAGCATGTGAATGTCGTATTTACACGGAGTGGTAAAACCTATGACCCACTAAATAACCCAAATGATCAATAAAACGATTCTGAAACTCCTATCAACTTCGATAGCGATGACGAAGATGATGAACCTACACCTCAACCCAAACCTAAAACACCAAAACTAGTCAAAGAAACACCGACACCCAAACCATATAAACCAAAAATTCCATATCCTCAACGCCTCAGAAAAGAGAACATGGAAGCTCAATATGGAAAATTCCTCGGCATGATCCGAGCCATCCGAATCAACGTACCTCTTGTTGATGTTTTAGCCAGAATGCCCAACTATGGCAAATTTCTCAAAGAACTCATAAATAATAAACACAAAATTGAACAAATTTCAGTCGCTTTCCTAAGCGATGAAAGTTCCTCCATACTTCAAAACAAGGTTCCACCGAAACTTGGAGACCCTGGAAGTTTTCTTATTCCATGTAACTTCAACAAAGCTTTCTCATGCAATGCTTTGGCCGACCTTGGTGCTAGCATTAATCTCATGCCTTATTCCTTATACGAGAAATTATCTCTTGAAACTCTCAAACCTACTAAAATGAGTGTAAGATTAGCCGACCGATCATTCCAATATCCTGTTGGAATAGCTGAAAATATGCTTGTTAAAGTTGGTAAATTCACCTTTCCTGCCGATTTTGTTATTCTAGAAATGGAAGAAGATAGTAAAGTTCCCCTTATCTTAGGAAGACCTTTTCTTCACACTACCGATGTAGTAATTTGAGTCAAACAGAAGCAACTCAATCTCGGAGTTGGAACTGAACGAATGATCTTTCACATCAATTCTGCTATGAAACACTCCTATTCAAACAATGATACATGTTTCAGTATTGACGTCATCGACGAAATCTTAGAAGAAGATTTCAATGCTCTTATAGACGAAGGTAATAAAATCCTCCATTCCATCGAAGGAACCATCCTCGAAGAAAAACTCTTTGCTGAATTTGATGAATTCATGGCAATGACTGCCGATGAAAATTCTGAATCCGAATCTGACATCGAAGAACCACCATTCGAAAAAATTACCTTTAACACCGATTACAAAATGAAAACATCTCTTGAAGAACCTTCTACGGATCTTGAACTTAAACCTCTTCCTGATAACTTAGAATATGTATTCTTGGAAGAACCCTCTTTTCTTCCTATTATCATATCATCTCAGCTTTATGAAGAAAACAAAAACAAGTTGGTATCTGTTCTTAAAAGACACAAGAAAGCCTTTTCTTGGAAAACAACAGACATTCCTAGAATCTGTCCATCTTGTTGTAAACATAAAATTCAAATCCTAGAAGACAAAAAACCAGTTGTTCAAAAACAAAGAAGATTAAATCCAAACATGCAAGAAGTTGTGAAAAAAGAAATAGTTAAATTGCTCGATACATGTATCATTTATCGAATCGCTGATAGCCCTTGGGTAAGCCCCATTCACTGTATACCGAAGAAAGGTGGTATCACAGTTGTTACTAACAAAAGAAATGAACTTGTCCCAACAAGAACTGTTACAGGTTGGAGAGTATGTATTGACTATCACAAACTCAATGAAGCAACTGCAAAAGATGATTTCCCTTTGCCGTTTATGGACCAAATGTTAGAAAGACTCGCATGAAATAAATACTTCTGTTTCCTCGATGGTTTTTTCAGATATTTTCAAATACCAATCAATCCTATGAACCAAGAAAAAACAACGTTCACATGTCCTTTTGGTACATACGCTTATAGGCGAATGCCTTTCGGTTTATGTAATGCTCTAGCTACTTTCCAGAGGTGCATGTTGGCTATATTTCATGACATGATCGAAGAATTAGTCGAAGTATTCATGGATGATTTATCCATTTTTCGAAGCTCTTTTGATCATTTACTGAATAATCTCGATAAAATGCTTTAGCATGGCAAAGATGCATATCTTGTCCTTAACTGGGAAAAATGTCACTTCATGTTTAAAGAAGGAATTGTGCTTGGACACAAGGTATCCGAAGTAGACAAAGCAAAAGTCAAAGTAATCTCCAAACTTCCACCCCCATTAATATCAAAGGTATTAGAAGCTTTCTGGGACATGCCAGTTTCTACCAAAGATTCATTAAAGATTTCTCAAAAATCACCCGACCTCTCACCAAGTTACTCAAAAAAGATACTCCATTCGAATTCAATGACGAATGTCACAACGCATTCAAGATATTAAAAGAAAAGCTCACATGTGCTCCTGTGATCATAAGTCCAAACTGGAATCTTCCGTTTGAACTCATGTGTGATGCAAGTGATTTCGCAGTAAAAGCAATCTTAGGTCAAAAAGATGGTAAAAACTTTCACCCGATATACTTTGCAAGAAAAACTCTCAACGGAGCTCAGCAGAACTATACAATCACTAAAAAAGAACTCATGGCCGTAGTTTTTGATTTTGACAAATTTTGATCCTATCTAGTATTATCAAAGACGATCGTACACACTGATCACTCAGCTCTTAGGCACCTATTCAAGAAATAGGATGCCAAACCACGACTTATCCGTTAGATACT
>BQNB010076562.1:0-20891 GCA_026074375.1 Tanacetum coccineum
TATTTTAGCTCGTTTTTAAAGGTAAAAGGTATGTGTATTTAAGCACATACCAGCGCTGAAAGCTCAATAAACACAGACGACCACGATGCAAGGCATAACATAAATGAAACCGTTGATCATTTCATAAAACATATATGCTTGACCTTTCTCGATGCTTTTTTTGGGCGACTCACCAACTGACCCAGCAGTGATCGATGACAGAATGGTACGAACAAATCAAAGTTATTGGATTTGGTAGTTCTCCATGGACTTCTCTCTTTAGGGGTAACAATAAAGGACGATAGTACTACAGACAATGTCAAAAACTACGACACAAAGCCAAGTTTATGTCAACGACCTCAAGTAAGGGGTTCCAATTGTGGTGAAAGATGCGGCATGTGAGTTAAACGTCCTTGCCTCATCAAAACATCCAGGTCCCACCCCTCCAATCTTGGGTGAGCCATATCGATCACTCGACATCACCTAGTAATCACACTAGGAATGGTTAGTTGATCCCAGTACCCACAACAGCTAATGGAACAGCCCCTTTGATGGATTCAATATTTCCATTGCCTTCTTGATTAGCACCATCTTAGAGATTTACACACCATCTCCTCGACGTCAACGGTTACTTAAGAAAGCAATACGTGCTGAGTCTCACCGGAGAGGATCACCAAGAACCAAGTCATTCAGACTCGCTACTTGAGGCTCTTGACCACTCCTTGTCATAAGATAGCAAACCCAGGTTAATTGGTGAACTAAAACGGCCTCTGAGCAACTGCGAAGCGAATGTGCAAGTGCTACTCATTAGCACCCGCACATTCTTGAAGAACATCATCGCATACCATCAAACAGACCGGTCCTAGATGTATGGAGAGGTATCATCGCTTGCACTCAAGGTAAACATCCGCACCTTGGGTACGCGGTGTAACATCTAAGTCTTGAACATGACAACAAATTCACCCTGGTAGGCTTCATGATATGATAGAAGGTCAAATGCAAGACTCTCATAGACTTCCATCCCCATGTAATCTTGTAAAATTCAATCAAGGTCAATAAACATCCAAGGAACACTAGTGTTGGACAGTAATGGAAGAAGAGTCATATGGTAAGAGCTAAGATAGGAACAGGAAAAAATAAGCAGAGTGGGAAGGACTTTCTAACTAAAATTGACTTACCTATAGAAGGAACAACTTAAAGGGGGCTAAATAACTTAAGTGATTTGTCGTCGTCAAGTAAACGTACGACTAAATAACTTAAGTGATTATCAAAACATAAAGATCATTAAATATAAATATCGTTTTTACGCGAATATATGTATTAACAATATTAAGGGCACAAGCCCATTAATTACACGCTCGGAACAATCCTAATATAAAGGCCCATCAACACCCACATGATGGAACCCTATTCACAAACTCAAGCCATGCTTGGCCTGCTAAATTCTATCCTACGCATGAGTACTCATGTAGGGAACCGTTGTCCCCAGTATAACACTAATAGTTAAGGATATACCATCTGACACATGATAGTGGGGCATGTAGCTAGCAGGATCCCATACGAGCCAAGGAGAAAGTCACACCTATCCTCCTTGTGTGCTCGTTGGATGATCAAAACGTGACCTCCCCACAACTGTTGATTATCCTTCAAAGGGTTTATCTCCTAAACCCTAATATATCCTATGAATAGAAGGCACCCCACAACTTCACCAAGTAAGTTTATACACTTAGCCACAACCGTTACACAAAGTAACTCCCACACACTACAAATATGGTTTGTTTAGGTGTTACCTGAGTTTCATGATATCAATCTTACCAATGGATCCTTATTGTTCAACACGGAAAACCAAACAACACAACCATCCAAATCCTTCCTTAAACACGTTTCACATACCATACGTAAACAAAAACAATGCCATTGTTGGATGTTATGTACTTGATTATATTAACTTTCGTTAGAATAAGTTTTAGTGAATCAACGAACTTATAGTTATTATTCTAAGCGGAGAAAGGTTAAATGTGGTTTTGGGCAATGTTTTAAAAACCAGTTTTTAAAATGACCCGGCGGAGCCACCAGGTCACGGTTCAACCGGGTTTTTCGGCCAAAACCGGCTTCGGGTCACCCAACCGGTTCACGGTTCAACCGGCCGAGTCAACCCGGGTTTTAAAACATTGGTTTTGGGAGGTAACTTGAAAATATTTTTTAATATACTTATTTAAGAAAGGGTAAAGGCCATAAATGACTAACTTACTTATCCCAATTTACTGCTGTTCCTAGTCAACTCTATAAATGTACACACAAACATGTATACATTCAAATTTTTAACAAAATGAATAACTTTCGGTTATATTTCTAACGATCGTTATTTTATTATTGCATCGTTAGTCCTTTATATACTATATTTATTTTCTAGCATTGACCCGTCCAAAAACGGACCCTTATATCACAATTTCACGACTCCTTGGGTTCTAAAGAGATTTCTATTGCGCGAAACATCGTCTTCGGACAACTTTTTAGTTTTAACCTGAAGACCTGTCAAACTTCTCAACAGAAAATGACCAAAATTGCCCTTAGGAAGATTCTGCTGGAATTATATATTTTTAATAAAAACGCAGAAAATTTGACTTTCGGTTTGACCCGCTATCATGCCGATTTTAAGTCTAACAAACACTGTGGAAAGTAAAGAGTCATTCGAACATAACTTCATGTTTCGCCGGGAAGGCTTATAACAGGAACTCGACAAGTACTCATATCGGTACGTTTTCAAATTGCAAGCTTATTACTTTTTTTTATTACACATATTTTTATATAAGTTTTTCTACCATGATTTTATCTCCACGTTTTACTACACACATTTTTATAGCACGTTTTATACACATATTTTTATACTCATATTTTTATAATCGTTTTATACACTCATTTTTATAACACTACGTTTTTATTTATACAGTTTTTCTAGTTTTTCTACATGATTTTATCCACGGTTTTATACACACATTTTTATAGACACGTTTTATACACACATTTTTATACACATATTTTTATACACGTTTTTACACACATTTTTATCCACGTTTTAAAAAAAATGCATAAAAATGTGTCTGTAAAAACGTGTATAAAAATGTATGTATAAAATCGTGGATAAAAGCATGTAGAAAAACGTGTATAAAAACGTGTGTATAAAAATGTGTGTATAAAACGTGTATAAAAATATGTGTATAAAAATATGTGTATAAAACGTGTCTATAAAAATGTGTGTATAAAACCGTGGATAAAATCATGTAGAAAAACTTGTATAAAAATATGTGTATAAAAAAGTAATAAGCTTGCAGATTTGAAAACGTCCGATTTGAGTACTGTCGAGTCCGTTATAGCCTTCCGGCGAAACATGAAAGTTGTTCGGAATGACATTTTACTTTGCCACGAGGTTTGTTAGTCTTAAAATCGCATGATAGCGGGTCAAAACCGAAAGTCAAATTTCTGCGTTTTATTAAAAATATAATAAGTTCCAGCAGAATCCCGTAAGGGCATTTTGGTCATTTTCTGTTGAGATTCAGGTCTCGGTTAAAACTAAAAAGTTGTCCGAAACGTTGTTTCGCATAAAATCTCTTTAGAACCCGAGTCGTGAAAATGTGATATAGAGGGTCGTTTTGGACGGGTCAGATCTAGAAAATAAATATAGTATATAAAGGACTAACGATGCAATAATAAAATAACGATCGTTAGAAATATAACCGAAAGTTATTCATTTTGTTAAAAATTTGAATGTATACATGTTTGTGTGTACATTTATAGAGTTGACTAGGAGCAGTAAATTGGGATAAGTAAGTTAGTCATTTATGGCCTTTACCCTTTAAGAAACTGTACTAGAACAATTGGTACGGTTCGTAAAAAACCGTACCAAATGACTTTTATTTGGTACGGTTTTATAAATAACCGTACCAAATGACTTTTATTTTCTACGCATGAACCGTACCAAATAAATCTTTTTTGGTACGGTTTCTTTATGAACCGTATCAAATGTCATTTTTTAATGTTTTGGTACGGTTTTCTCACTAACCGTATCAAAAAAGCGTACCAAAAGATGTTTTGTGTAGTAGTGATTGCCGCATATGTATGCATTTGTATTGTATTTTGTTGGTTGTTTGGTTGTTTGTTGCTATATCAAAATTAATATTCTCTTTTCTTATGCAGATTCGAGTTTCTTAGCAAACGGTTATTTGGATACCGTTGTAGATTGTATTCCAACCATGAGTGGTCTACGCCTAAAAGATATTCCTCCTTTCATTAGACATATCTACCCTGGAGACGAATACATGGCTCAGTTAATGTATAAATCGGCACAAAGAGCAAAAACAGCTGCGGCGATCATTTTTAACACATTTCTTGAACTAGAACATGAAGTTTTTGACACACTGTCTTCAAAGTTTCCTCCTTGCTATGCGATTGGCCCTTTACATTTACTCGAGAAGACTATTGAGTATAATTCTCTTGCATCAATCAAATCAAACCTATGGAAAGAAGAGTCAGAATGCTTAAAATGGCTAGACTCTCAAGCAACATCTTCAGTTGTTTACGTAAATTTTGGTAGCATTATGGTATTGACACAACAACAACTAGTTGAGTTTTGTTGGGGACTAGCAAAGAGCAGTTATCCATTCCTGTGGATAATACGGCCTGATCTTGTAATTGGTGAGTCTGCCATGCTACCACCAGAGTTCGTGAAAGAAACAAGTGAGAGAGGCTTGTTGGTCGGATGGTGCCCCCAAGAACAAGTTCTAAGTCACCCATCGATAGGAGGGTTTTTAACACATAGTGGATGGAATTCAACCCTCGAAAGCATTTCCAATGGTATTCCCATGATTTGTTGGCCTTGTTTTGCGGACCAACAAACAAATTGTTGGGTGTGTTGTAACAAGTGGGGTGTTGCATTGGAAATTGATAATAATGTAAAGAGTGATGATGTTTCGAAACTAGTGATTGAGTTGATGAACGGTGAAAAAGGAAGAACGCTATCGAGTGGAAGAAGAAGGCCGATGAGGCATGCATCGCTACTGGAGGTTCATCAATGGCGAATTTAGAGAAACTAATTCATCTTATGCAAACGACTTCAAAATGACTCATAATTTATTCATATGTCGTGTCTTTTTGCATGTGTTTGATGTTTCGAGTTACTAATTTTAATTAGTTTGTTTCTTTCTTGCGGCATTGCCACTTTTAGTCTGTCATCTTGTTTAATTATTAATGGTTAATAATGTGAAGAAAGAAACGAACTTTCAATAAAATAGAAGATGTGGTCGGAGTTTAGCATATAGAATTAATTCTTGAACCCGACTCCAGGCCCGATCTTTTCAATGTGTACATTTTCTTCAAATACACATATACAATGCACATTGTTAAGATCCTCTCAAGTTAGAATCAAACATGATTGATCATGTTGTTTTTATTGTGAGAGTGAATGAATAAGTAAGTCCAAAATATTTACAAAAAGAAAATGTTTTATGTTTTTATCTTATTTAGGATCGGTGAACATGATCTATAACGTTTGACTCAACTTGAGAGGATCTTAATCCTGCTATATTTATTAGATGATAAGTTAGTAAGTCGAAGCCCGGTTTGTGGGCTTAAGGTTTGTTAGGGTTTCCTCATGTAATCTCTTTATAAATTGCATGAATAATAATCATAACCTACGGGGTTTACATTGTTTAACATGGTATCGGAGCGGGTTTGATCCTCAAACCTAGGTGGCTATGTCGAGCCGCCTCTCTTAAACCACCCGTCAAACCCCGTTGTCATCCTTTAACCCTTATTAAAAAAAGAAAAATCAAACTGGTTTTTTTCTCTCTTATAAATCGTTACAACATAAGACCATTAAAAGGTTTTGCTGCTATGTTGGTGTAATCTACGAAGAAAAGAGATAGTTTAGTTGCTGTGTTGGTGTGATCTACGAAGAAAAGGTTTCGCTGCTTTGTTTTTTTCTTTTTTTCTCTCTTATAGCAACGAGTTAGTTTATTTTTTTTAATTAATTATTGCTGTTAGTGTGATTAAAAAAAATATTTGGTTTATCCTGGTCCGGGATACTTTGGTTTATCCCGTATTAAAAGAGGATACTATGGTTTATCCTGGTTTGAGATACTTTGGTTTATCCCGTATGAAAAAGATGATATTTTGGTTTATCCTAGTTCGGGATACTTTGGTTTATCTCGTATGATATATTGGGCTATGAGTTCGTGACAATCTGTTTTGAAGATCAGTCTCCGCTTGGCTGTCGGATGAGCCGGATGTCTTCATCAAATAACTAGTTGTTGCTTTAATGTTTTATTTTATTTTCTGCTCCAGTCCGAGTTTTCGTAATTTTGACGCTCAGACTGCGGGGAGTATTAGATGATAAATTAGTAAGCTCAATCCCAGTTTGTGGGCTTAGGATTCATTAGGGTTTCCTCATGTAATCTTTATATAAATTGCATGAATAATAATCATAACCTACGGGGGTTACATTGTTAATATTAGATGATAAGTTAGTAAGCCCAAGCCCGGTTTGTGGGCTTAGAATTCATTAGGGTTTCCTCATGTAATCTCTATATAAATTGCATGAATAATATCATAACCTACGGGGTTTACATTGTTAATATTAGATGATAAGTTAGCCCGGTTTGTGGCTTAGGGTTCATTAGGTTTTCTTCATGTAATCTCTATATAAAAATTGCATAACGGGGTTTTCATTGTCTAACAATATTATATGTGATGTTTTAATATTTACGATGCTCTATAATTAAATTGGCATTGAAATAGTTTTTGTTTGCTTAAAACGCATTACGGGTCAAGTATTTATATTTTTGATGAGTTTATGTAGTTTTTGTGTTACTCATACGGGTGGAGATCCTCGAATCTTTGGGAAGGTACTTCGTTTCTCGGTTACGATAAGGATATGGTTTTAAAAACAATTCCATTGATAGGAGATGGGAAGCAAGGACAAAACTGGAGAGTGAGAAATGATTCAAATGAGGAATACGATATTTGAGATTCCCCGTACCGTTCGCGATATCTAACATCACTGGTAGGGCTGTAAACGAGCCGGACGAACACGGACGGTGCCTTGTTCATGTTCTATTCGTTTAAATTTAGCCGGACAAATAAACGAACGCGATCGCTTAAACGGACAAATTTTCTTGTTCATGTTCATTTATTTAGAAATAAGGTTGTTCATGTTCGTTTATCTTCGTTCATTAAGACATTAAACGAACATAAACGATCGAACATAAACGATCGGACATAAATAAACATAAAATTTACAAAAATATACATAATATTGTGTTTTATAAGTGTTGTTTTGTTTAAGTAAAACAATTTTAAAACAATTTTAAAACTATATTATAAATAGATATAATAGACGAACATTAATATATATATATATATATATATATATATATATATGATCATAAACGAACGAATAAACGGACGTTCACGAACATAAATAAACGAACAAGACTTTTGTGCATGTTCGTTCATTTAACTAAATGAACGTAAAATGTTATTCATGTTCGTTCGTTTAATAAATATACGAACATAACGAACATTTTACTCAACGGTTCACCAAGTGTTCACTGAGTTCGTTTACGGCCTAATCACCGGTGTGAGAAATGACCAAACTGGAGAGTGAGAAACGACTGTTCAATGATAGATGGTCCATGTTCGTGGGCGCTAACTTTTTGTCAGCATATGAATGTGTTATTTATTGTTTTAAATAACATTGTGTTCTCTTTTCCTTTTTACCGGAAAGAAAATTTATTTTGTCCATGTGTTTATAAAGAGCTTGACCAAAGATACTTGATGCCAAAAGTAGGGATGGCAACGGGTGAGAAAAAAACCAATAACCTATGGGTATTCGCATTTAAATGGGCGGATAATCTTGTTATTTTTCACTCGCGAACTGGTTATGGGTGAAAATTTATACTCATCGGTAGGTGGCGGGTGGGTGACGGGTAATGCATACCCATCATGGGTGTATCCATTTAAGAAACTCACGAGTGTACCCGCCTAAATACCCACGGGTGTACCCCTAAACCCATTTGTGTTAAAAATAAATTTTATTATACTACTTAAATATTTGTGAGGTTGTTGGTATATATTTAATAACTATCAAAGTCTCTAGACTACAGAGTAAACTAATAGTTTCTTTGAGTTATAAGACTAAAAGATGAACATGAAAGATCAAACTTTCAAAGATTTATACATATGTGATTTGGTGTAATGATGATTAATTTTTCTAGTTTCATACATGTTATTAAGTATTTTGTGAACTTGGTATTTAGAAGATTGATACGATGTCTTATTACCCAGTTTCATAGTTAGTTTTACATATCATGGTTTTATGATTTTGTTCCATTTCACAAACCCACGGGTTTACCCACGGGCAATGGGTACCTACGAGGATGGGTATGGGTAAAAAGTTATACTCATTGGTGGGTGACGGGTGGGTGGCGGGTGAGAAAAAAATCACGGGTTCGGGTGACGGGTTTGATAAACCCATACCCATTACCCACGGGTGCCATCCCTAGCCAAAAGCATTCTTGTTTGGATAATTTTTTAATAACCACGATCATGAAACTATGAGTGTTTGTTTCTTGTTTGGAAATGTTTACAGGTATTGTTAGTACAAAAATCGTGTATGAGGGTGAATATGGGCTTAGATCATTTGGTGGATTGGGCCGGTGAACGGGCTATGATGTAGATCTTGTACTAATCCAAGTAATGAAGAGATAATCTGCACAGATGAGAGTTTTTTAAAACGTTTGCATGAGTGCGGGGCGGACCTCGGTGAAGCCCCTCGTGGTTTGTTTGGGGTTTTAGCCTGGGGGTGGTAAGTGGTGAGTGGATGGTTGTGGTGTGTGGATCTGTAGTTGGTTGTGTGATATGGTCTGTTGTTTATGGTTATTTTTGGGTGGTTTTGTTTGTGTTGTTTTGTGCGTTTGGTGGAGAATATATTGTTTTGTCTGATTGTTGATGTTGTTGGGTGAGTGTGTTGTTGTTATTTCATTGTTTGAGTATTCTTTAATAGATATTATTTTAAAGTTTTATTTTTTTATTTAGTTATGTGTGTTTTATTTTCTAGTGGATGGTAGTGTATTTTTTAGAGTTGGGTTGATTTGTATTATTTGTTATCTTAATATATTCATATTATTTTATAATGTTTTTGTATATTATATAATTTCATTATGTGTTATATTATGATTAAATATATATACATTTAATTACTATATATTTATTATGATTATTGTATATATAAAAATATTACAAGTAATATAATATTGTAAATTATATTAAAGAATATAAAGGGGGTGAGGAGATAGAATATGATGTAGATCTTGTACTAATCCAAGTAATGAAGAGATAATCTGCACAGATGAGAGTAAACCGTTAGCCTTATTGCGGGGCGGACCCCACGATTAAGCTCCGGCGTGAGAGTAAGTATACATTTTTGTTAGAGAAAATGTCCGAGTATGTGTGTGTATTCATTGTCAGACAGAATGTACCTCTTTTGGGGTGTGAAATGACCCCTATTTATAGGCAAGCCTAATACTAGGGTTTTCTAGTATTTCACTTGCGACTGTTAGTAGTCAGAGTGGGTCCCTTGTCGGGCAAAGGTCCATGTGTAATCGTGTCTACGGACGCGAGTATTCTTCCGCGGTCAGTGTTTGTCCGCGGAGGTGCAACGAGTGCGGCTTTAAAGATACTCACGTGCGTCTTTAAAATATCTGGAGCGTGGCCCTTGTCAGGCTTAGTAGCCCTGCTATTTGTTGTATTAGGCCTGGGTCCCTATGTGTATATTATGAACCAAGCCCAGTAAGCTTGGTATTCATACTATATGTCATAAATCCCCCCAGTCTAGTTTGCTTACTGTACGCGGTACAATTATAGCGTGCGGTGAGCGTTACTAGACTAGAGTTTCATGATCAGATTTTCTTTTGCTCCTGCCTTGTTCCGCGTCTTTTGCGTCATTTTGGTAGTTTGTCGTTGGTTACGTGGGTTCTTCGTGTCCCTTTATCTTCTGCGTGATTTGACCGCCTGGGTCCCATATCCAGCTGTTATCATCTTCTTTTTACTTTATCTTTGTACCGTTGATTGGGAAGTGTCTTGGCACGTGTCATCATCCTACCTTTACCTGACTTAAATATACCATGGGTATAAATAGTTGATTCATTCCCTACTGTTTCTTTTTTCATCTCTTTCACTTTTCCACCATTGTTGATAAATTTCAAGGTTTTCTAGTTGCACAGCTTCCCTTATTCTAGCAGTTCGTTTTGACTTTGCTTCTCTTTTATTATGGGCAGTATTACATCCCTCAAATGTGTTCTTACCCAAGAACACCTTGATGCTATTTGTGCAAAATATTTTATTCTGGAGGAAGTTCATCCTCAATTGCCAAGCCCTGATGCCACCATGCATGAAAGACCAGCTGGTAAAGTTGGAATGTGTACCCGATTCTTCGATTATGCCAACTATCGTATCCCGTTTTCTACCTTCTTCATGTCTGTTCTCACCCATTTCCGCATTCCGTTTTCCCAATTGTCTGTATTTGGATCTGCCAAGGTTTCTCATTTTGAAATCCTGTGCCGCGTTTGTAACATTGAACCTAGTGTTAGTCTGTTCCGCTACTTCTATACGCAGAATTACAAAAATGGCTGGTTTGGGTTTACTAAGCGCCCGAACGTCCGTGCTTATTATTCCAAGAATTTGGATTCCGTGAAGAATTGGAATGACCATTTTTTCTGGGTTGATGAGTTTGTGGTTCCTGCTAACGCTCGGTTTAGTTAGTTTTCGGGTTCCAATATTGTTAAAGATCGAGCTCCTGCCCCCTCTGAATATAATGTGGAGCATGTTAATGCCCTTATTGCTCAAGCCTCTCCGTTCCTTAGGTTCCCGGAAGAATTTCTTTTACCTTTTGAATAAAGATACTTACCCCCGCTTTGAGTATGAGAACGGAGAGGGTGGGTCTTATTTTCCGTACACACTTTGATTATTGCTTTTGTTTTTTCTATTTTTCTTGTTTCCTTACTCTTTTTCCCTGTTGTCCTTTGCAGAGATGGATTTGAATGCTTTTATCCATACCGCTGACCCCCGTAAGGTGAGGATTGTTGAAAGAGCAAGAGCTAAAAATGAAAGGCCTATTGTTACGGTGGCTAAACATCGTACCGTGACCCTACTTCCGACCTCGGTGGTTCGTTCTTCCGAAGAGTTGTCGGCTAGTGTGGAGAGAGAATTTGTTGGAGATGCAAGTGTTGGTGATGGTGGAGATCAGGGGTTTGATTCTGTTGGTGGTCAGGGTAATGTTGAACCTTGTGTCCTAATCATTAAGCATGTTGTTAATGAAAATACCTTGGGCACAAACGTACAAAGAAAAAAGAGGGTTATCGCGTGAAGTAAAAAGACGGCATGATGCTTCCATCCACCTAAAAGGTTGAGAGCCGACCATGGGACCACTGGTGGTTCCGCTACTGGAGGTAAGTACCCTAGTGTCCTTAACATGTTACTTCAAGATTCTCGATTAATGGTAGAACAGGGTGTCCCCGCTCTCCCTACCTTACCCTTTATTACTTCATCCGTGACAGCTTCACCTTTGGAGGAGGGCGGAGACCACACTGATTCTGTGACTGGTCCTTCTTTGCCAACTATAGGTCCCTCCGCAAGGTTTGTAGTCCTATCTGATTCTTCTCATCACTCAAGCGCTAAATCTGCGGATCCTGAGGTTGATTCTCTTGTCAGGTCTGCTGTTCCGGTTATGACTGAGGCCACCACTGTGACTACTATTGCTACTACAGTTGTTGTTCCTGCTGATGTTGGCAAAGATAAGAGTGCGCCGCATCCGTCCGTTTTTTGTTTTTCTAGTTCATCTGAGAAGACGGATCGTACTCTTAGTCTTTTACAGGGAGGTCAGGTAGTGGTTTTGCTGGCGGGAGTATTCGTGCGTAGGAGGTTACAGATGCTATTTTGGAGGAAATCTATGTTCCCGAGTGGACCGTGACCAACGGTTTTGAGCTTAATGATGGGCGTTCTTGTGCCAATATGATTGATCATTTCACTCCTCCTGCTTTCTTCAAAACTGTCCGCGAAATGGAGCATGAACAATTGTTTGCTGAGTTCAACGTGTCCGCCGCACGCAATTTAAGTTTGAGTTCCGAGGTGAGAATGCATGCGGAGTATAATATTTTGGAGAAAAGGAAATAGAGATCCCTTACTGAGGAGAAAGATAGTATGTTGGGGGGGCGAAGGATAAGGAGATTGAAGAGTTGAGGTCCCAATTGCTGAAAGCAAAGGAGGAATCTATGGGGGTAGCCCAACTCCGTGCTCGGGTTTCCAGCCTTGAGGCCACTAAGGGTTCGCTTCGAGGTAAAGTTGCTTCCGCCAAGGAACACAACGGCCTTCTTGAGCAAGAATGTGGTTCTTTGAAATTAAAGGTGACGAGCCTCGAATCTACTATTGCTGAAAAGGACCGTGAACTTTCTGACCTAGGAGCGTCCTCTTCTTCCTTGATGTCTCAGAACCAAAGTCTTGTAAATTAGTTATAGTTTTCCGTCCTTAACTATTCTCTTTGTATTTTTGTGTTTTCCTCCTCTCATATATGCATACATATATTTTTTAGGTGCATGAGCCGGAGACTTCTTTCGCGGATCTCCGTGAGAAGCTGGAGATATATGAGGGGAGCATGAAATGGTTAGAGGAGTTTCAGGACAACCTTATGAGGCCTCTCCAGACTAGGTTAGCCGAGATTGATGCTGATTTCACCCGGTGTTGTATGCGCTTCCAAGAGAGTTTTCATCCGCACCTCCTCAACGTCGTTGCAGGGCGAAGATGGTTACTAACTCACGGGATGAAACTTCTTATGGCTAAGTATCTTAATTCGACTAAGTATATGGAGGCTCTCGAACATGCTTTTGGCCGTGCTATAGAGAAAGGAATGCAGGAGGGCCTGGCAGCTGGGATTGAGCACGGACAAGCTGGCAGATGTTTAACTGATCTTGAGGCTTACATTCCCTCCATGGAGGTTGACTTTAATTCTGTTGTTCGTGATCTTCGTGACCTGGACTTTCCGCTTCTTCAAGAACTATCCGATAAGAAGGATGCCAGCACATGGGATGTTATGGATCTTCTTTGCTTGGATGATACTGTGGTCGAGGCCTTAGGGATGACTGATCTTCAACCTGATGTGAGTCAACTGATGGTTCCCGTTCATCACAAGCAAGATAGGGTCGTTATTGGGAGCCAAGCATTGTCTGTTGCTTTGGATATTTGTCGCAGAAGGGTGGAGAAGATGGAAAAAAATCTTGTTGAGAGTCTCCCCTTCTTGTAAGACGTATTTGTCTCCTTAGATCATCCTTTGTCCGCTGAGTTGAGCCGTTGGTTGAGGTTCCTGCTACTAATGTTTTATCTACCGTGGTCATTGTTCCCCATTCTGGTCCTTCTGTCTCCGTAGAAGATTATGAGAATCCTGATTTAGTGGATGTGGTTCCGAAGAACGTTACTCCGGGACCAGAAGGTGAAGAAAATATCGATGCTTCAACCGGAGGTGATCTTGCGTTTTCCAAATTGGATGATGAAGCTAGGGATGTCGTCCTGTAGGTGTATTTGCTTTTTATACCGCGGCCGCATGTGGCCTTTTTGTGGCGGTATTTTGTATGTAACCACTTTTGCAATACTTCAAGTTTGAACATGTCTGTTATATATAAATGTTGCTGCTATCTTTTTATATCACGTTTGATATCTTTAGTAGGATAGTCTTGTTTGAATATTTTGTGGGTTATTCTCCCGGTACCGGGTTTGCAATACCTCTTATGTACTTTGAGCTAATTGTGAGGTTACTCATCCTTTTGTTACACGGAATAACATTGATGGAGGCGTGCTCCGTGTGTGCGCGGCTTAATCACAATAAATGACTTTACAAAGTAACAAGATAGAATTTTTCAAAGCATAACTTGTGAAGGTAGCTAATCTTCACTTTTTTCATTAAAATTAAAAGGCACATTACACGATATTTAAAAATTATACAGAATAAAATAAAAAAATGCCCTTCCCATACGGAGGTCCGTATGGTTAGGATACTTTACACTTTGTTTATATAACACTTCTTGAGAATTGAAAAATTATTCCAGGTTCGCAGGAGTCTCTTCGTTGCGGTCTTTTAATGTATTGATCCCTTCCCAAGTGCTTCTGTGACTTCGTACGGGCCTTCCCACTTGGGTCCTAACTTTCCAGTATCTTCTACGCGGCTTGCTTCGTTGCTCCGGTACACTAAGTCTCCTGGCTTGAAGCTTGTATTTCTAACTTTGGTGTTGTAGTATTTCTTCTCATTTGCCTCTTGCTTTTAGCTTCTCTTATCGCTGCTTGCTCTCGCTTTTCTTCTAGCAGTTCTAAGTTGATTTACAATGCTTCATCATTTTCGGCCACGTCTACTTCTGCTGGCCTGAACGTGGGCATTCCAATTTCCGCCGGGTGACACTTTCAGTTCCATAAGTTAATTGGAGAACGGATGTGGCTCGTTACTGGATTTGGATCATGGTACGGTGTGCTAAAAGACAGAGAAAATCTCTTCCAAACAGTTCTTCATGTTTTTTGCCCAGTCCTGTTTTATTCCTTCCCCCAAACTCCTGTTTGCTCTTTCTACCAGTCCGTTCATCTAAGGATGCTTTACGGAAGCAAAATGCTGTTGAATGCACAATTTTTCACACCAATCTCTGAAGGGGTTGTCTCGAAATTGTTTCCCATTGTTGGATATAATTTCTCCTGGAAGACCAAATCTGCACATTATGTTTTCCCATACGAACTTTTTTACTTGGTTTCCTATGATAGTTGCTACTGGTTTTGCTTCTATCCACTTGGTAAAGTATTTTACTAGTCCATGGCCACTATTAGAAAATTTGACTTTGCCAGTACTTTCGGGAAAAGGCTCAGCCATGTCTATACCCATTTGTAGAATGGTCCACGAGATGTGATTGGGTTCAATTTTCCTGCGGATTTCTTTAGACGGGGTTTGTGCACTTGGCATTCCTGACAAATGCTTTTATATGCGGCCCTTGCGTCCTAGTTGTGCATTGGTCGGCCTAGTATTATCGGTCCTTAGAGCTTTAGAATCGGACGGATCGTGTGCCGCATGCATGCTTACTTGATGCCTTGTGTATTTCCGCAAGGGACATTAGTTCGCTTGTGAGGGTCCTACGCATCGAAGCCATGGGCCTAGGAAAGATTTTTTGTACAGGGTTCCGTTGATGATGGCAAAACATTGTGACTTCTGCTTGATCGATCTTGCCTTCTCCCGTTTCGCTGGTAAGGTCTCGTTATTGAGGTATTCTTGGATCGACGTCATCCAGGAATCCCCTTCTTCTTCTACTACGGAGAGCACTTCGACTTCGTTCACGGATTTTTCTTTCAACTCTTCTACTAGCACCTGCTTGCTGAGATGTGCGAAGCTGGTAGATGCCATTTTACTTAGTGCATCCGCCCTTTTTGTTTCTCTTTTTCAGAACTTGGTTTATTGAGAACTCCCGGAAAGCTTTAGCCAATGTTTTTACCTTGTCTAAGTTATTTGACCATATCTGTCTCTTTTGCGTGTAGGTCCCATTTACGTGGTTTGCAATAGTTTTGAATTAATTGACTGAAGGTTTCGGACCACCTATTTTTTTCAGCGATCTGCATCCGCATTTCAGAGCCTCGTATTCCCGCCTCATTATTGGTTGCTTATATGGAAATCGAAAGGCATACGTGAATTCTATCCCTTACGGATTCTAGAGGTATTACTCTGTCTCCGCATGGTCAATACAAGACGACCATCGTGAACAGGGTTCCATGTGATGAGGAGCGGTTCTTCCTCCTTTGCGGAAGCGTCCGGGTTTTCTTCTTCTGGTCTTTCCATGATAAAATCGGCTAGCACTTTCCCTTTAACAGATATCCTCGGCCTATAATGTATGCCAAATTCTCCTAGTTGTATGCTCCACTTTTGCATCCTACCAGCAACTTCTGGGTTTGATAGTATGTTTTTGATTGGTTGATCTGTTATTACTACGATTGGGTGTGCTTGGAAGTATCTTCTTAGCCTTTTTCTTGCATGTACTAGTGCTAGCACTAATTTTTCCATGGAAGTGTAGTTTACTTCCGGACCCCTTAGCGCTCGACTGACAAAGTATATTGGCATTTGTTTGGCCTCTCTTTTTGTCATCAGCACAACACTAACCGCTTCCTTAGATGCTGCTAGATAGATAATAAGTTCCTCCTTTTCTTCAGGCGCGATGAGCATGGGTAGTTTTGCTATGTCGCGGACGACTTCATCCTCCGTGTGGCTTTTAATGACCAAGTCATCCACATATACTTCAAGGTTTCTACCAATTTGTCTGTGGAATGCCCTGTCCACTAGTCGCTGGTAGGTTGCTCCAGCATTTCTTAAACCGAAAGGCATGCTTTATTGAGGTCCTTAAAGTCAACACACATTCTACAACTGTCATTATGTTTCTTTACCATCATCGGGTTGGAGAGCCAATCGTGGTAGTGAACTTCCCTCATGATTCCAGCGGTCATAAGTTTACTGACCTCCTCATTAATTGCTATATTTCTTTCTGCCGCTTGACCTCTTTTCTTCTGCCTGATTGGTTGGCAACCTTCTCGTACATTTAACCTATATTCCGCTACGTGCCTTGGGACGCCCGTCATATCTTTGGGGGTCCAAGCGAATACATCCACATTACGCTGGAGTAGGTCCCACAGTTTGGCTCGGGCTCTTTCTGTGAGATTAGAGCCAATCATCACTGTCTGCGTGTGCTCCGGATTGATTGCCACTTTAATCCTTTCTTCTTCTACTTTGTTCACCGAAGGGGGTTGGTCTTCTGGTCCGGAGACCATCGCACATTCAATGGGAATGATTTTACTACTCCTTAGCGTAAGTGTCCCTCCCATAACCGAGAACTTTATCATTCCGTGCGTTGTTGATGTGACTGCTTTCATTTTTCGCAACCCCGGCCTTCCAATGATTCCGTTATACGGAGACGTTGATCTCACCACCCCGAAAAACAATTTTGAAGCTCTCGTGAATGTGCTTACAAACCTTAGAAAGAATGCAAATTCTTTTGGAATGAAGATTTGACTCATCATAATCATCAACATCTAATAACTCATCCCATTTAGCAGCAATACATTTGAAAGTAGGACCCGACCAGAATTTAAACAGAACACCGTCTAATTCCACCCAAACCAATCTACCTTCAGGAACAAACTCGGCGTAAGCTTGTTTAATGACCGAAAACCAAGAGCCCACACCAACATTACCCCTAAATGAATCTTTAGCCTTCGCAGTCTTGAATTCAAGTAATACCCAAAGTTCTCCTAAATAGCTAATCTTAACCACATCAAAACCTTCATTACAAAGCGCCTTCTTAAGATTGACTAAAGAGGCCATCTCTTTGACTCTACCCATCAACGACAAAGTGAGATCCTTCGCATTTAAACAACCATCTTCAAGGACAATCGCAGGAGGAGATTCCTTATCTATTGGCATTTGGCTAGTGTTGTGCCCTACTTCTCCGTGGAATTCACAAAACTTGTTTGCATTCTGTTTTTCAACCGGAGTTGTCATCGGAGGTGGGGCTTTAAATTTTCCTTTTTCTAAGGCCAGAATCTCCCTCGGGGTTTTTGTAAGGAGTGTGAATCTGTCCGGCCTCTTTTCTTGCTTACATTGGATGCGTAAGCTTCCTCCTTTTTTGAAATCTTGCCTGTGGCTTCCTTCATGGTGTTTCCATGTCGGGAGGGTTTTCTTCCTTTCTTGATTTAAAGCAGCCTCCTGCCCTTAAAGGAAGGACGTGGCCACTTGCATCATTTCATCTACTGTTTTTGGGATTTTCTCATGGAATTTTTTAATGAGCTCAGGATTGGTAATTCCGTACACGAATCCGGAGATTCTCATGCATTCCGACGCACCCTTGACGTTTCCGCTCTCTGACTTGTATCTTTGTATGAAGTTTTCTGTAGATTCCCCATCTCTTTACTTGATGTTATGGAGTACTATAGGGTCTCTGATGCATTTTTTATGTTGGAGGTAATTCTTCAAGAACGCTTCCCTCAGGTCATCGTAACTGTCTATAGACTCTGGAGGAAGATCGTCAAACCAGTAAGTGTGGAGTTAAACATATGACACCATGTTGGCATGGCCCATCTTTCCGTCTTTGCCGCGGCCTGGAAGATTTTTAAGTGATCTTCCGGATCTCCACTTCCGTCATACGTTTTTATATGACTAGGCATTTGGGTTTTTAGGAAGTTGAAATGGCGAATCCGAGACGTAAACGGATCAGTCTCGGTACATACCCAGGGCTTAGAGAGGTCGTCATATTCAATACTAGGCTTTTGCTTTTGTGATTTAGACTTCCAGTGTCCCCCTCCACTGTCTTGGCTTTTAGAATGTTTTTTTGTATACCTTGAGTTTTCCTAACGACTGTCGGAGTGTTCTGTCGGAGTATGCGGACACACTCCGTCCTCTGCTTCCAAGTCTTTTGAAGACGTCACTTTCTCTTCTTGCTTTGTTCTTTTGATCATGCCGTGGTGACCTTGATCTTTCGCATTTCAGCCTTGTGAAGACGCTAGAACTCTGGCATGGGCTATGGGATCGCCTGTGTCCTCTAGGTGACCTTGTCCTTGATTCAGAGTATGCTGACTCTTACATCTTAGTGGTTCTCTTCCGAACATCACCAAAATCTAGTCGCGCTTTTACTTCTTCTAGTTTTTCTTTCTTCCTTCGCTCATGCTCATATTTGTCTGCCTTGATCGGCAGTAATTTCTCATAGTGCTTTTTGCAGAATTCCTCAAGGTCTACGGCGGATGTAGTCCTCGCGGAACCCTAAGGGGTTTGTTTGTCTTTCCCTATCGTGTTCCAAACATCGGATCTGGGATGGCTAGGGGTAGGTTGTGCATTGCTCATGGTGAGTATTTTCAAGGAACGCAGTTATATCGTGTCCCACGGATGGCGCCAACTTGTTAGTACAATTTATGTTACGGGTTTAAATTAGATTTGGAACGCTTGTTGGGCCAGGCCAACAAGCTGCGAACGGATTGGATCTTGTACTAAATCAAGTGATCTGGATGATTGCATGCACAATGAGAGTAAACCGTTAGCCTTACTGTGGGGGCGGACCCTCACTATTAGACTCCGGCGTAAGAGTAAGAGAGCATGTTGTCAGAGATATGTGTGTTAGAAATATTGTGTACCTCTTTAGAATGTACGATGATTCCTATTTATAGGCTAGTAATACTAGGGTTTCCTAGTATTTCGCATATAATCTGTTGGTGGCCAGAGTGGGACCCTTGTCGGGCAAGGATCCATCATAATCGTGATTGTTGCAGCGAACTACCTTCCGCGGACGTTGGTCAATCCGCTGCAATGTATTGCGGAAGCGGAATAGGGATAGTCCGCGTCCGTCTTAATATGTCCGGGCCGCTGCCAGTACGGGACTGGGCTTAGTTTCGGCCCTATATGCTTGTAATCGGATCTAGTTGGGCCAAGGCCTTATTCTGATAGTGTGGGTTTGGCCCAAAGTCATGTTAGACTTCCTATACGTCATCAGCGGTCACATAGACCTTTGATTAAAAAAAATCCATTTTCCAACAAGTAAGTTAATCAAAAATAAGATTGACACCATATTCATAAGTATTTCACAAGAATTAATGAAAATAAAATGCAAGTTACCTGCTATAAATTTTATTCCAACTTCTCTTGACTGTGATTCCTTAGGGTCCAGTAGACCTCGTTCAACCTTATTACCATATTCTACTAATAAACCACCAAGAAAGGTTAGCCGATCACCTTTACCCTCCTAAAATTACTTTGATTCCTTAGGTTTGTTTGAAGTGCACTGATATAATTCAAGACAGTAGAACCATGACTCATATCTTGTGCAGACTCAATAATTGTATCATCACAAACCTGCATATATTTCCATGGACACTTATAACTTATTAACAAAATATATATCGATGTTATTCAAGACTTTGGAGGACTTACTTGCTGAAGCACGTTTATGTGAATTAATGTACGTCAATCGTGTTGCAAACCATGTGTGAAGTCAATCCTATGTATAACGGTTGTAAGAGACAAAATGGGTTCAATTACTTTATTAGAGAAACATAGACTTATTCGTATCGAACATGAAATAGTCTAGATACCTGATGAATGTGTCTCATGAAATGAGAAAGGAATAGTAATGATTCTGTTAGATTACCTACAAAGCAAAGTGTCAAATTCAAAATCAAGTAGATAGAGTAAGTTAATATAACCAACATTTTTTGATAGATGAAATTTTAAACATGCAGCCGAAAGGTATATATTTATAGATATTAAAAAAAAATCAAGAACCCAATACCAAATGGTTGGAGTACTAATGTATGTTGAACCCCTTTCTCGTCATGTAACTTAGCAGTTTTCATACCACTGCAATTATAAGCCTCTAACTGATCATCAACTAAATGCAGCTTCCACACTCCTGATTGACCTATTTTATTATATGTGACACCACTACCAAGAAGTTAGTGTTGTACTCGGACATTATACTGTAAAATATCTAACAAAAATATCTGACCATCGGTTCATACCAGTTACACACTGATTTGTATACCTTGATCAGTTGTTGCTGGTAATCAAAATGGCAAAGACGTCTTGAGATGGTAGCAAAAATGTTAGTGTTTTTTATGCAAATAAAATCTGGTATGTTATGTAGAGGTGGTAATTTAAAACCTTTTACATATTCTCCAAGCCACCCCGAAGTTATAGGTTGCTACTTATGGTAAGGTGTCCTGTTTGACATATAAGAATCATGCGTCATGTTTATAATAAACGACGCAAGTGGCAATTTAGAATTAATCTTCTAAATAGGTAGATTTTAGTTATT